>JAPFFP010000103.1:1735658-1748769 GCA_026153255.1 Solanum medicagineum
TAAAACAACGAAGATGAGAAAATCAATTCAATTGCTTATAATATAGATACGTTAGTTAGTTTTTGAATACATAAAGTGATAATCAAAGCACTAAAAATATAAGTAATAACGAAAAAAATTAAAGTACGTATATAAAAAAGTAAAAATACAAGCAAAATAGAGGATAAAGTGTGATTCAATAAGTAAGATTTGGAAAGAATAAAGTATATGTAGATTTTATCCTTATCTCAGATCATTTCCATAGACACTAAACGTAAATAAATCTTAAAAATGAAAGATAGTGAAAATAATTTAAAAAAATCTTTTTTTTTTTGGCTAAAGCTTTTAAAGGGTAAAATAGTTAATATTGTTTTTTGAGAAAAGAGAAAATAACGTTTTTGCCCTTTTCCGTCGTCACCTCCATCCTTACTAACCAGTAACGATACAAAACCCTAAACCTCCAAGAGCTCAACAATGGCGACCACAAAACTCCTTCAACTCCGCCCAAAACTCAAACCTTACTCTTCACTAAAGTTTTTCTCGTCTTCTACATCGAATTCTAACCCCGACCAATCCGAAACCCCGCCATCAGAACCCCAACAAACACCTACACCTAAACCATTCTCTTTTTCATCTATTGCCAATAATCCCCAGAACCCATCTTCAGAAAGTTACGATTTTGCTGAAGCCAGAAAAACCCTTGCAGAGTTCCGCCTCCGTACTGGTTCAGTACCATCACCATCGCCATCGCCATCAACGCTGTCATTTCAAGAAATATATAAAAAACAATTCAATAATATCAGGTCTGGGGCGAACCCAAGACCAACCCCAGCTGGAAAGCTTGACTTCAATGCGCTTCGTGCAAAACTCCGCAACAACAACAGCCAGGATGAGAATAGAGGGAAAATGTTTGATCCGTTATCACTTTCGCGGTATCAGGATAGTTTCAAATTGAGGCCCAATTTTGATAAAGATGTGAAAGGGTCGGGAATGGTGATAGGTGGAAGTGGAAATCTGCCTTCATCTATTTTCGGGAAGGATATGCATATGAGGGATAAAGAGGGTGATAATGGAAGGATGAGGACGGAGTTTCTTAGGAGTTATAGCCATGTTGAATTAGGGGAGAAGTTGAAAATGTTGAGGTCAACAAAGAAGGAGGAGAAGGGTTGGTTTTCGTTGCACGAGTTGAACGACAGATTGATGAAGGTGAGGAAGGCTGATGAGAATGACAGCAAATCGGCTGTAGGTGGTATCTATAAGGATATTAAAGAGTCTCTTTACATATTGACTAAGGGAGGTGATGCAAAGCCTAAGAAGACAATGAGTGAGTTTGCATTTTTGTTTTGAATTTTTGGATGCAATTTCGGTCTTTATGTATATATTGGATTATATGAATAATTGATGTAGAACTATGTATGCTGATGTTATGTTGTGAGTGATCTAGTTAGTGTTATATTAATATGCAGTGTGGTCAACTGTAGACAAGCAGCCATAGGAACTTTAAGCATAAAGCTCATGCATTGGTAAATACACTCACGCACACGGAACTTTAAGCAAGTGTAGCTGCACTAGGGGTGTGGCCTAGGGATCGATAAATGAAATGAGAATCACGGGAGACATGGTCCAAAAAAAAAAAGAACTGCTAGGTGATCCATATTCCTAAGCATTTGGGTGGATGAGCTATTCAGTGCCTATGCTGGTAGGATTAGTGGGATACATCGTGGAATAATTGAGGTGCACAAAAGCTGCCGCACAACCACTACTATAACTGAACGACTATATGTAAGTGTGGCAATTGTGGTGATAGTATTTGGAACTAATTGAGAACGAAGTGGCTACTGATTGATTCATTGATTCCGATGCATATCTTGTGAGTATATATGTTTTCTGATGATTCTTCTCTAAGAAATCAGTCTCATCAGAGCGCCTCTCAAACAATACTGCGGGTAGAAGAGTTTCTTGCAAATCTTTACTCATAAAATGTAACATTATTGTGGAAAATGTGCAACTGCCTTCACACTAGTATCAATAGATTTGTTTTTGTATTATTTTTGCAATCTTTGTATGTTTGATTAGTGTGCCAGTGGTCGTTTTGCTAGTAACACACTTGGATTTCTTATCAATTAGCTAAAAGTGCAGTGTTCATAGAAGGCTAATATCAATACTTCTGTTCTATGATACTGTACCTAGATTAAGCTTCCTTACAAGCAAGAAAATTTTATTGAGATAATGAAAATATCTCTTGTGATATATCATGTTTTTGATTACAGTTACTTTTTACAGTTCAGAGACTTGATCTTTTGGGGCAGCTGGGTGGTACTCCAAACTTTATGTTGCATCCACCAAAAGAACACTTGGTTGAAAAGGCAAGTAGCATTTTGTTCTCAAATATCTTTCTGTCAATGATTCTGCTACTTCTAATTCTTCCCTAGGGCTATTCCAAGTATCGAAGGTTGAGGTACCTGTGAGTTGCCACTTAGGTCACATGTTCTAGCCCTACACCATAATTTAGCCTTGTGCCATATGATTTAGCCTGGTATTCAACTGGAGAAGTTAGAGCGACGGGCCCATTATCCCTAGTTTTGAAGGCTTTGCCTCAAATGGATTTTTCAGTGATCAGAAAAGTAGCATTCTACTTCTAATTCTACTGTTCATCTGAAATGTCTCCTTCAGATAAGTCCTTTTGGTTCCAGCCTTCACTGAATAATTTTAAGTGTTTAGTTTTGCTTTTAGGTTTTTGAGATGAGGATTCCTAGGAAACAACCTCTCTACTTCTATGAGGTAGTGGTAAGGTCTGCGTACATTCTACACTCCCCAGACCCCACTTGTGGGATTCCACTGGGTATGTTGTTGTTGTTGTTGTTGTAGTTTTGAATACAGAGTCACCGATGAAGCATTCATTTCAGAAATCATAATGGTCTTTTGCTTAACAATTCTCCGAACAGCAAGCGTCGCTTTTCCTATTTTTAATAGAAGGTGGATGCATTTGGCTTAAAAACATAAAAGCAACACTTGAACTGCATTACATAAAAGGTGAAGGCAGTCACACAAGTTATGTTTTTGCTTTACCACTTCAATAAAAAATAATGGCTTGATGTGAAATTGTATGTTAGTCAGACTAAATTGCTTTTTGTCGTATTGCGTATCCATTTGATCATTTATATATATGTAGATAATACACACAGATTATAGAAAAAAAAGGCTAGGCATGGTTGATGCCTTGATGGTGGTCTTGATTTGCAGCTATAATTTATAGAAACTCATCCTTGATTTCTTGTCCTCTTACTGTTTCTTTCTGTTTATTACTTCGTTTAATACAGCAAGTGCATCAGTGATCTGATTTCTAATGTCAATGCGGATGTCACTAGTTTAAGTGAATGTAATAACTTATCGACAATTTTGAACAGTTTTTTCACCCAGATAACATGTCATCCGCGGAAAAAATGAAACTGGAGATACAAAAAGTGAGAGATGAATTTAAAATGTCAGAGTCGGATTGTGGATCTGCTCGTGTTCAAGGTTAGTGATCTAGATTTATGATTTCGTGTTGTTTAAGGTTGCTACTTCTGTTTTTACTACCTTTAGTTTCTAGTTTTTAACTTCACGGAGTACAAACCTCAAGAGTTCAGACTGGATCATGTGTAGTTTTTAACTTCACGGAGTACAAACCTTAAAGAGTTCACACTGGATCATGTATGCACATAATTTTTGATGAATTAAGAGGTTGTATTACAAACATCAAGAAGATGCAAGAAGTTACAGAGAAATATAGGTGATAACTCTAGGACAACAAAAAGCAGTTAGGATCTGGGAGTAAAAACCTAAAGCAAAAGATCAAGGTTGTTAAGGTGAGTGGTGTTGACCAGCTGATGCCAAAAACTGCAAAATACATGGACCAAATACCTGCTGCCACAGGGCAATGTTAAAACAAATGGTTTACTGTCTCTTCTGTAAGATGGCATATGATACATCTATTGGCTATCTGAAAACCCTTCTTGAGATTGTCTAGAGTGGGAGTAGCATTTAGAAGAGTTGTCCAGGTGAAACTTTTGATTTTGGAGGGATATTAGTTTTTCAATTCAGCTTTCAAGGCCAGTGGTCTCTTAAGACATTTGGGCTGTTTACTCTTTTTTAGCCTTCTTTAACTGAATAAGTTCCTTTGCTTGAATCATTCCATTTTGGACTGTCTGGTATTTGAGGATTTAATGAGCAACCTCTCAGCATATTGTATGCATCAAAGAGCTCAGCCAATTCTCAATCTTGCAAATTCCTTCTGAAGCACAAGTACCATATGTTGCCTTCTCTGTTGATTGCATCTGTTGAATCTGGGTGGGTAGTTATTAAGAAAAGCCTTGGATGAGTCTTTCAGTGGAAGATTGAGTAACCACTTGTCTTTCCAAAATTTGTCAGTGGGTGCCGTTCCCAATCCTGAAGGACGCCTCGTCAAAGAATTCGCTTTTCAGGTTGTTAATGTGTTTCCAAGGTCATTGAGTAACCACTTGTCTTTCCAAAATTTGACAGTGGTGCCATTCCCATTCCTGAAGGATACCTCTTAAAAGAATCGTCTTTCAGGTCATAATGTGTTTCCAAGGTCCCACTCCGTGTGGATCATTGGTCTTCTATGGTGCACCAGTTGTCTTGTCTTTCATGTTTGGCACTAGCAACCTCCTTCCATAGGGTTGATTCTCCTTGGCTGAATCTCCACCATTTCAGTAGCAAGCTCTTGTTATGTTTACTTGAAACTCTTGTGCCTAATCCTCGTTGATCCTTAGGTAGTATCACTTTTTGTCCCATTTCACCAGATGTAGTTTTTGCTCCTCATTATTCCCTTCCAAAGAAAGGATCTTCTCAGCTTGTCCAACTTACTCAACTCCTTGGAAGACATTGGTATGAGGGAACATAATATAAGTGGGTTTGCTGTCCAGAACACTGTTGATGAGTGCTAACCTTCCTAGTTCCTCCCATGGATAAGTTTGCATTTTCCAGTCCCCTAACCTTTTCCCACTTTTTCTATCACTCCTCCAGACTTCTGCTGCTTTTTATTGTGCTCCCAAAGGCAGACCTAGATAGGTTGTTGGAAAAGAACCTATGTCGCAGGCCATTATATCTGCCAATTCATCCAGATTAGGTAGTACATTAACTGGATAAATGTTACTCTTCGACTTGTTAATATGGAGCCCTGATATGATTTCAAAGAGTATAATAGTTGAGTTTAGGTATTGCACTTGAATCTTTTTTTCCTCCTGCAGAATATTAAAGTGTCATCTGCATAAAGCAGGTGAGAGACACTAATAGAGTGGGTTGGTCCGTTTTCCACCTTGAACCCTTCAATCCAGTGACTGAGAATTGCTTTGTCCAGCATCTTGCTGAGACCTTCCAAGGCCAGTAAGAACAGAAAAGGGGAGAGAGGATCTCTTTATCTTATTCCTTTTTGAGCAGAGAATTACTTACCATATAGAGGACTACTTTTGTAATTATGCATCTGCTGGATGCTGTGTTTATCAATACACCACTTGTTGCATAAAAAAAGAATATATTTAGGCTGAAGGTAGTAAAAATGTCAAAAGATATCCGTCTTCACAATTGTCTGTTATGAGCCGTTTTGCCTCTTGATTACCAGCAGCTCCAAATCTTCCCAGCTCCACAGTTTGAATTATGGAGTCAATTTGGTCCACAGTTTGTTTCAGCTTGTTCTTTTTCTTCTTCACTTCCAAGCTCTAATTCTAGCACTCCATCCACTTAAGCATGGTGTAGTATGATGTGGACATCTCTAAACAGTCGTCTGATGCTTCCCACTTGATCATAGGTAGTCCTAATGCATGTAGCTCTTTCGCTTGACTACGAGTGAAAGGCCTTGGAGGTATAATCATAGGTTCAAAGTCTTTTTAAGAAATGGTAACTTGTATTATCAACAAAGGAATACTCCAGGAAGTATTCCAGTAATACTTAAAAAAACATACAGGAATGTAGAACTATCCTCCTATAATCTCATAAATAATCAAAAATACTAGAGAGATCTTCTTCTTGAGGATATACATGCTTCCACCAAAAATAAAACAGAACCATATAATTCATCTTCATCTTCTCAAAAGAGCTGCTCTTGTTTTCAAAACACCTTTGGTTCCTTTCTAGCCAAACAGTCCACCAAATGCAGGCTGGGACAATCTTCCATCTCTCTTTATGCCCTGACTGGTTCCCATCTCTGTTCCAGCAAGCTAAAGCCTCCTTTATGTTCCTAGGCATAGTCCAGTTTATACCCCTAATATTGATGAAAATCTGCCACAGCTTCAAAGTTATCATTACGTATTATTATATGCAGGGCTGCACGTGAGATAAGAATCTGTGAATAATACAGGACGACAACTTAAATACAAGAATCCGTTAAAGTAAGCAAGTCCTGCATGCATAGTATTCATCACTCCCTTTGTTTCAATTTGTTTGTCCTACTTTTGTTTTAGTCCCTTTAAAAAGGACTGCCTCTATCCTTTTTTTTGGCAATTCTTTAATTTCAATTTTCCACGTGGTATGTTTAAGACCCCAAGATTAGAGGACATGTTGGTACATTCTATATATCTTTAGTTTAAGACCGGCTTCTTTACTTTCTTAAAGTCTATGCCGAGTCAAATGCAGACAAACAAATTGAGACGGAGCGAATATTAATTATGCATAATATTTCTTTCATTATTCGTCGTTGCATAATAATTCTTTCATCTTTTATTCATCACATAGACAATCCATGCATTATAGTCCCAGCATAAATGGTATGTGAGCCCAAAGAATCCTTGATGGTACATTTTGAGGACCGAGTGGGATTAAGCGAGATTGTTGCAATCTATTCCTTTTTATGGCAATATGTGCAGAGAGAAAACCCAAAGTTCCTTGAGATCCTCTGCCCTCCAGCTGTTGATAGACGTCATTTCTTCTTTAAAAAGAAACATATGTAAGATAGCTGCTTTAGTTTGATGTGTTTAAAGGTAATACTCAAATAGAAGTAAAACACCTTCAAGCTACATATATGCTGCTCCAATGATGTTTATAGTTTCTTACATTGTATATTAATGTTAGCCTTTTCTTGTTTTCAGTGGCTCAACTTACAACAAAAATAAAGCACCTATCTGCCGTTCTTCACAAAAAGGTGAGTTTTCTGCTGAATTATACCCAGTAGAGCATCTTTTGCAGGAATACATGTCATGAAATCTCCATTCATAGCACAATGTTGGTCATTCTCATTTGGTAAAGCATGATTATTGTTCTTGAAATGCCAACTCAGAGGGGGGAAAGATAGATGGCATATTGGCTGGTGTCGACGAATTGCAAACACTTGTCCTATAAGATGGTGAATTAATCATTTATCTATTATCTTGTCATAGAACTTCATTGCTTGGATTACTACGAGCTGGTTTTCTTGTAGGGATCTTTAAACAAGTTGCTAAATTCTAGCTGGTATACGTAGATTATACATGGTTGTGCATAAATTGTACATATATTATACATCTGCTGCCTACCTTTTAATTTAAGCAGTTGGGTGGATGGCTGGTTATCTCTGTCTTTTTTTTTTTAATAATGTCTTCTATACATTGTCGCTCAATTATCAATTTTTTTTTAGGATAAGCACTCTCGTAAGGGTCTACAACAAATGGTTCAAAATAGGAAGAAGTTATTGAAGTATCTACGAAGGACAGATTGGGACTCTTACTGCCTCGTTCTATCTAAGCTTGGCCTCCGAGACAATCCAGATTACAAGTTCTAGACCAGCATGTATCTCATGGTACTTGAATGCAGTAATCCAAGTTTTGCTTGGGCAGATTGCTGGGAGTCTCTTTCTCATTTTCGGGGAGCGTCAATGAGGGGATGGACTTTTGTTGTTTCACTGTCTTCCAAGGGAAGCTCATAACTGGTGTTTGAAAGGAGAGCCAAATTGTAGGAACTTTTATTCAAATTATAACAATGGTGTCCAGAATAACTTGCACGCGCCATGATGTGTATGTAACTCTCTGTATCACGGGGCTCGTAACATCTTTACCTTGTGAAAGTTTACAAGTGACTCAGTAATTGGTCTTGAAGAACCATGAAATCTTTTCTTGTTTGTAGTTGGATGGTGGCAAACCATTGATTGATTATTCTTTGCTTCAATGATTTACAGAGATGAATTGTTTGAATAAGCTTGCCATTTCTCTTTATTTGTATTTTCCCTTAGGTTCATGCTGTCATTTGCATTTCATTATTAATCGTTTCCTTCTTTTCCTTTGCTCATGTTTTTCCCCATATCTAGTATCTTTTACTCACGTCCATATCTAGTATCTTTTACTCAGGTCTGTGTATATGTTACCATCTCCAAGTCTCATTTATGGGATGCCATTGGGTATGTTGTTGTTTGTTTAGAGTAGGTGAAGGTATGATAACGCAACACGTCCGTGTGAATTCATCAAATGGTAATCACATACAAATAACACATGCTCGTCAAATTGATAGCAGTAGGTTACTCATAGGGTATTCAAGCTTTAAAATTTATGAATTTCTATGATAATTTAGAGTTAATTTATGATAATAATTGAATTCATAGTCAAAATATTTATAAATTTTATTATTTGATGGTTAAGATATTAAAGTTGATTTACTCTCATAATAACTTTTACTATCATTATATTACTTATAACTTGTAAGATCATGTTAGAAATTTTATTTTCAATGAGTTCATTAATTGTGTTTTCAATTGTTTTAAACTATTAATGTATTTTCATAATTTTGATTTATTATATTATTTTATTTTATTACAAAAATCAAATATTGAAAGATTCACGAGGCTTACGCCCCATACCACGAGGCTTACGTCTCACCTCACGCTTTCGCCTTCACCTTTTAAAACACTGTTGTACATATTATATTCCAACATTCACGAGAAACACTTGTGTTTACAAATAACTTTGAATTTCTTCTAAAATCAATCAATCCCTAAATCTAATACTTCTCCCTAATTCATGAACTAAAATTCAAATATCTCAGAGACAATAGAAAAGTAGTTCTCGAACAAACCATACTCTTTCTTATACCTAGGAATCCAGTGACGAAACTAACGACGACACTCGAAATAAAAATTTACCTACATTCAACGTCTATACTTATTCAATTACTACACCATATAAATTAGTACAGTCCGATACAACACAAATACATACATTTTATTTTATATTATAAACACCTTGTTTTAAATTAAAGTGAAAAAATGAAGTCTCCATTAAAGAAAATCCAATACGCTCCTATTGTTCTTTTTCCCTCTTAGTATTCAGTTTCACTGAGGCATTTGAACGAACACCTTGTAAGCAATTTCAGAAATCTCATAAAAAACTTACCAATTCAATGGTGAGTTTGGGTATATGTACACTCGATTAGCTGCGTAGAACAGTTAGCAGTGCGGCGGATGCAAAATTCAGAAGAAAAAGATGTCGGAAGTAGAGAAACTATTGCCTGTGAATAGGAAAGTAGCGGATCGTTATCTGAAAAGAGAAGTTCTTGGTGAAGGTACTTATGGTGTTGTTTACAAGGCGATTGATACGAAGGTAAGTTTTATGTATACATTTCTGGGTGTTTCTCTGGTTTTTTTTTTTTCATTTGGAGTATTTTGGTTTTGTGGGTTTTAGGATTTATGATTCATGATGTTGGTTTGGTTTGGTTTGTGTTGAATTTTGATCTTGTTATGTTGAATGGATGAAGATTAAGGTTTGTTAGGTAAGGGGAAATGGGGATGGGAATTGAGCTATCATGTAGCTAATCAACCGAGCTATTAAGATTTCTCGTTCGTTAAGTTTTTGAATTGGAAACAAATAGGAAAAATATGTGTCTCTGTTTTTCATCTTGCGAAATTTGGTTTTGATAATTCTAGGATTTCCATAATAAATGAATGCCATGGTATAAAAGCATTAGATAGTCCATTTGAATTTTCATTTTGTCATGTTGAATGGTTGAAGATTAATGTTAAGTTTTTAATTTGTTTTTGAAGGGGAAAGGGGTAGGGGATTACAAGATGGGAGGGAATCGAACCTTCGTCTATAAGGTGAAAGTTCGTGTAAGCAACCAACTAAGCTATTAGATTACCTCTTTGTTAAGTTTTTGAATTGGAAACAAAAAGGAAAAGCTGTTTGTGCTAGATTGTGGGTGTGTCTGTCGTTCTTTTCTTTTTTCCATTTTGCAATATTTGGTTTCGATAATAGATGAATGCCATGTTATCTAAGCTTCACATAGTCCAAATGAATTTTGATTTTGTCATGTTGAATGGTTGAAGATTAAGCTGTGGAAGTTTATGAATTGAATACAGTGAAAGGCTGTTAGTTCTAGCTCGTGTGCTCGCATGCTTTTCTTTTCATTTATGATATTTGGTTTGGATAATTCTATGATTTTATAACTAATGAATGCTGTGTTATCCAAGCTTCAACATAGTCCATTTGAATTTTGATTTTTGTCATGTTGAATGGTTGAAGATTAAGTTGCGTAAGTTTATGAATTGAACACAAAGAAAATGGTGTTTGTGCGAGCTCTTGTGTTTTTGTGTTTTTCATTTGCGATATTTGGTTCCAATAATTCTAGGATTTATATAACTAATGTCGTGTTTGTTGTTATCTATCTCCAAGCTTCACATAGCCCATTCAGAGTCTTGATAAAGAAAAAGTTCCCAGTCTTGTCCCCATAAAGGAGGATGATTTTTGTAGGTTGAAATTTCTGCATAACCATAGTTGATTGACTGTTCTTTTGTTGATGTTCATGAATACCGGAATGTATTTCATGTAATTTAAAAGAAAAAGAAGTGTAGAGTGAAGGTGTGAATGGAAATTTCATGTAACTTAACACTTGTTTTTAAATTTAAGTAGGTTAAATATAAAATCTTGATTAAAGAAATCCAATGCGTTTCTAACTTATCAAGTTCAAAAAAAGAAAAAAACATTGAATATGCTCCTGTTGCCTTTCCCCCCTGTATACTCCTTCACTGGGACACTCGAACAAACACCTAGTTACCAATTTCACAAATCTGATAAAAAGGTTCACAATTTCATCATATGTCGAATATACACACACACAATTAGCTGTGCAGAGTAGTTTAGCAGTGAGGCAGATGCAAAACTCACAAAAATTTCAGAAGAAGGAACAATGTCAGAAGTGGAGAAATTATTGGCTACAAGAGTAGTAGATCATTACCTGAAACAGGAGGTTCTCTACGAACATGCTAATGGTGTTATCTACAAGGCCATAACTTTGTGTATACACTTGTGGGGTGTTTCTCCATTTTTCATTTGGAGTTTTTGGTTTCATGTATTATAGGGTTTTGTTCAATTCATGATGTGGTTGGGTTGATTCGATGAAATCATGTTTTTTTAATTGCTTAATTTTGATTTTTTCATGTGGAATGGTTGAAGATTAAAAGGTTTTGTAAGTTTTTGAATTGGAAATAAAAAGAAAAATCTGTCTTTGCTAGCTAGTTGGCGTGTCTGTGTTTTTCATTTTCCACATTTGGTTTCAATAATTGTAGGATTTCTTGAATAAATGAATGCCATGGTATTCAAGCTTCACATAGCCCATTTGAGTTTTGATTTTTTTCATGTTGAATGTTTGAAGATTAAGCTCTGTAAATTTTATGAATTAAACGCAAAGAAAATGATGTTAGTGTGAGTTCATGTGTGTCTGTTCATTTTTCATTTGCCTTTGTTGGTGGATTCTATAATTAATGCCATGTTTGTTTATTTCTGTCTATCTCCAATCTTCACATAGCTTGTTCGGATCCCTAATAAAGAAGATGTCCCAAGTCCCGTCCTCATAAAGGAGGAGGATTGTTGTAGGTTGACTTTCAGCATAATCATAGTTGACCGACTGTTCTATTATTGATGCTTATCACTTCTGAAGTGTGTTTCGTTTAATTTTTGCTGTGCAAAGTTGAATGGTAAGTTAAGGTAGGCTTTTGAATTGGGCACAAAAAAGGAAATAAAATAATATTATGTTAGTGCTAGATCTTGTGCTACCTCTTAGATGGATGCTGGTGATATTTTGAATTCCTTTGGTTACTATCCTGAAGTTGAGCCTTGCCTGCTAAAATTGTTGTGACGTGACCCTGAAATCACTGGTTTGAGCTGTGAAATAGCTTCTTGCAAAAATACAGGGTAAGATTGCGTACAATAGACTGTTTTGGTTCGGCCCTTCCCCGGACATTGCACATAGAGGTAGCTTAGGACACTGGGTTGCCTTTTTTGTCATTAATTTCGACAAGGCATAATTTTCTAGGCTATATGGATTTAGCATGAGATTTTGAGAACCTATTAAAAGTAGTTAATTGCCTTGAAAGACAAGCTATTAGAAGTATTATAGTGAAATGGGCTTGGATAATGTGGAATGGTTATAAAGGACCTCATATAATAGACCCCAACTGGTTATGGCTTTGGGTTGAGGCATAGTGATTAACTGATTAAACATTTAGTTCCCTTTTGTATTGAAATAATGATATATCTGATGTATGCTTCAATTTCATTTTCTGCAGAGTGGCCAGGTTGTTGCTATCAAGAAAATTCGTCTTGGGAAACACAAGGATGGGGTGAATTTTACTGCACTGAGGGAAATCAAATTATTGAAAGAACTGAAGGATCCTAACATTATTGAATTGATTGAGTGCTTCCCGCACAAAGGGAACTTGCATCTTGTGTTTGAGTTCATGGAGACAGATCTTGAGGCTGTGATTCGTGATAGGAATATCTTCCTCTCACCTGCGGATATAAAATCTTATATCCAGATGACATTGAAAGGTCTTGCTTTTTGTCACAAGAAATGGGTCTTGCATAGGTAATGTGCTTGTATATTCTCGATTTCACTAGATTCCTACTTGCGTTCAGCTTCCTTAAATTTATGCCGTGTCTTCCCCACAGAGATATGAAACCAAACAATTTACTCATTGGACCTAATGGGCAGCTTAAGCTTGCTGACTTTGGATTAGCACGTATATTTGGTAGCCCTGATAGAAGATTCACTCATCAGGTATGTTGGGCTATTCTACTTGAATGATCAAATGTGAAAGTGAACCTTACAACTCCTGGAGCATAAATGTCGAAATTCACTTTTCTATCTTGCTTACCCCCCCCCCCCCCTCCCTTTCTTTTTT
>JAPFFP010000103.1:1771180-1783448 GCA_026153255.1 Solanum medicagineum
TAGCCCGAGGATGTAGGCATCATTTGCCGAACCTCGTAAATCATTTGTGTCCTCTTCTCTTTATGTTTTTCTACATGTGTTGTAGATCCTAAAACTACACTTCAATTTATAGGGGGAAAAATCCCTTACAAGTTGTCCACCCACCAATGTGGGATGGACATACAAATAGTAACAAATCTCCACCTTTGTTATCCACATCTTCAATTCTCTCAATAACAAATTTCAATTGTGTCTTCAGCTTTTGAACATCAATGTTGATCAAGTCCAAACTTGATCACAGTCACCACATTTGTTAGCATATCAGCAAGATTCTTTGTAGTCTTGATTTTCTGCATTGTGACTCCACCTTCTTCTATGATTTCTCGTATGAAGTGATACCAAACATCAATTTGCTTTGTTTTTGCATGATAAACTTGATTTTTTGCTAATTGAATAGCACTTTGGCTATCACAAAATATTGTAATAATTTCTTGTCTGATACCAAGTTCCTCAAGCAATCTTTGAAGCCAAATTGCATCTTCCACAGCCTCTGTAATAGCCATATACTCTGCCTCAGTTGTAGACAAAGCAACTGTAAAGTAGACCTCCAACTAACTAGTGCTTTTGCAAAAATAAACACACAACCAATAATTGACCTTCGTTTGCCCAGATCACCAACATAGTCAGAGTCACAATATCCAACTACACACGAATTTTCTTCCTGCTCAAAAACTAACCCAACATCCACGCTATTACGAATATACCTCAAAATCCATTTCACAGCTTGCGAATGTTCCCTTCTTGGATTATGCATATATCTATTCACGATCCCAACAACATGTGAAATGTCAGGTCTTGTGTAAATCATTGCATACATCAAGCTACTAACAACACTTGCATATGGTACCCTTGAAATATATTCTCTCTTGACTTCATTCTTTGGTGACACACCAAGCTTAAAATGGGGTGCTAACTGGTTTAGTTTTCTCATCCATACCAAATCGATCTAGCACCCTCTTCAAGTATTCTTTCTGAGATAAACAAAGTTTCTTTCAAAGTCTATCCCTTGTTATCTCCATGCCAAGAATCTTCTTCACATCTCCTAAATCCTTTATCTCAAACTCCTTACTTAGTTGAGCTTTCAGCTTCTTAAAAGCTATTAACATATCATCAACATATAGGAGAAGATATATAAAAGAACCATCCTTAAGCTTACGCAAATATACACAATGATCGTATTTGCTTCTCACGTACTTCTGCCGCAGCATAAACTTGTCAAATCTTTTGTACCATTGTCTAGGAGATTGTTTCAATCCGTACAATGATTTTCAAGTTTACACACCATGTTCTCTTTCCTTGCAACTCTGAATCCTTCTGGCTGAGTCGTGTAGATTTCCTCTTCCAAATCACTATTACATCCATCTGAACTAGTTCAAGATCCAATTGCACTACCAAAGCCAACATAATTTAATAGAAGAATGTTTTACAACAGGAGAAAACACTTCATTGTAATCAATTCCTTCATTCTGAGCATATCCTTTGGCCACAAATCTTGCTTTGTAGTGAACATTATTTCGATCTGGAAATCCTTCTTTCTTTGCATATACCCGCTGGCACCCAATAGCTTTCTTGTCTTTCGGAAGGTTGGCCAGTTTCCACGTATTGCTCTGATGAAGGGATTTCATTTCCTCATTTATTGCAACTTTCCACTTTGGATAGCTTCTTAATAAGTGGTTGGAATGCCATCAATAATGATTGAAGTTGCACATGCCATTGTCTCTATGAGACGCATAGGCTTCTTTACTATTGCAATCGACTCAAGTCGTCGTTCAGATTCCTGAGTTGGAATCTGCGTCTCAACTGGCTCTTCTTCCAAATTGCCGTTTGTTTCTTCATATTCTTTTGGAGGAAAAATAAATTTTATCTCAAAATCCACATGCTTTGAAGCACTATCAGTTACTTGCGTATCTTCATTTGCATCCTTTTTCATCGTAGCAGATTCGTCAAAAGTAACATCTCGGCTAAATATTACTTTTCTTGTCTCTGGACACCATAGGCGATATCCTTCGACTCCAGAAGTAATTCCCATAAGGATAGCCTTCTTAGCTCTTGGATCCAATTTTGACTTTTTCACATGATAGTATGCAGTTGAGCCAAATACATGTAAAGAGGCGTAATCCACAACAGGTTTTTCATACAATTTTTCAAATAGTGTCTTCCCACCAATTGCAATAGATGGTAAAGGATTTATGATGTGGCAAGCATATGTTATTGCATCAGCCCAAAACTCTTTGCCCAAGCCAGCGTTGGACAACATACACCGAACCGTCTCCAACAAAGTTTGATT
Organism: Solanum medicagineum; assembly: GCA_026153255.1. Taxonomy (NCBI): domain Eukaryota; kingdom Viridiplantae; phylum Streptophyta; class Magnoliopsida; order Solanales; family Solanaceae; genus Solanum; species Solanum medicagineum. The sequence continues at coordinate 1,773,507 of JAPFFP010000103.1, forward strand.
CATGCGTTCTGACACTCTATTCTGTTGTGGTGTATTTTTGACGGTGAAATGTCTGACGATGCCATTTTCTTCACAAATCTTTTGGAAAAAATCATTTTTGTATTCCCCACCATTGTCTATGCGAAGATACTTTCTGCCACTTTGACTTTCTATCATTGTCTTCCATTTGAGAAAAATTCTCAAGACTTCATCTTTAGTCTTCATTGTATACACCCAGTCTCTTCGTGAAAAATTCAATAAAGGTTACAAAATATTGTTTCCCACCTAATGAAGGCGTTTTGGAAGCACCCCAAACATCAGAGTGAAAATAATCCAAAATACCTTTCATATTATGGATGGTTGTTCCAAATTTAACCCTTGTTTGTTTTTCCTTTAATACAATGCTCACAAAACTCCAAGTCGCAATTTTTTATTACTTTTAGCGATCCTTGATCTAATAAGGTTTTCAAGGATTTTCCTCCGACATGTCCCAAGTGGATATGCCACAGCCTGGTCATTGCTGCCTCTTTATCAACATTAGATGCTACTGCTGCTATTCCAATAACTATACTACCTTGGTAATGTGGTTCATATTATTTCTTCGAATTGCCTTCATTATCAGCAGTGCACCAGCGCATATCCTCATCACTCCATTATCTGTAATGATTTTGAACACCTTTAAGTCTACGACTCCTACAGAAATGAGATTTTTCTTCAAATCTGGTACATACCGAACATCTGTCAATGTTTTGCTCAATCCATCATGATTCTTCAATCGAATTGAACTAACACCATATGCAGTAAGAGGGTTATTGTTTGCAGTGCGAATAACTCCACATTCTCCTTCTCGTAGATCAATAAACCAGTCCCTATTAGGATACATATGATAGCTACAAGTTGAGTCCATCAACCATACATAAGATGATTTGGATGGCTCCATTGTAACTAGTGAGAAATTACCGTCATCACAATCAACTACATTTTAATCCATTACAACCTTCCATTTATTAGGTTTGGCCTTATTCCTCAATTTTTGACAGTCATTCTTTCAGTGCCTTTTTTTGACAAAAGGCACATTCATCTTTACTAAGTCTGGACCTCTCGTCACTAATGCTTCTCGTTCCTTCTGTTTCTTTTTCTTTCTTTGTTCATAGCTATACAAAGCTGAACAAACTTATATTAGAGAAACTTCATTCCTCACATGAAGTAGAGTAGTTTCAACCCTTTTTCTTAGCTAATTTTAGGGAAATGTTTGGTATTATTTTTACATGCTTTCTAGTTTAAAGTTTTCTAATTAGGTTGTACTATTTTATTATTTTCATAAAGTAGGATGAAAATCCCATGCTATTTGGCATAGGTTTCCTTTTTATATAGGGGTGAATTTTGTTAATTTACATGAGAACATTATCAATATTTTATAGTTTCTCTTCTTTACACCTTTGTGGAAAGCTACTTGAAATTTATCAGTTCAGAGGATTATGTTGAAATACTTGACTTTTCTGTTTTTGGGCTAAACAGAGATACATAGAAGATATTGCTTCAACGCTAGACACCCTTGTTTTTTTTAAGGTTTATGGAGCAGTTCTTCTTATTTCACTTGTAAATATGGTTTCAGCACAACCCAAGTGCAGTATTTATAAATTTATACAAATTGTTACTTTCTTAAAAAAGAAAAAAGGAAAGGATAGGAGTATCCAAATCCCAAATCTTAAGATATTGGGTTGAGTTGGCCAAGACCTCTATACACTCCGTCGGATGCCCTATATACTGGATGTCGGACATTATTATATAACTCTTACGCATGTAACCAGATTCTAATGTTCATCTATGGACTTTACATGGACACAAATGTGAAAACAAATTTACCACACATAGATCTTATACCCAATGAAGGAATCTCATAATCCAACCAAGCCCACAACTTAGACAACCTAACTTACATGGAACACTAATGATTTACACTCAACGAGGAGGACAACTGAACTTCTTATTGCTCTCTCAATTCATTATTCAAAGATCATTCGGTGGGAAGCAGCTTTATTTATTGCTTAACTTCATCTATATTGTGTCTGCAGTCATCATAAAGCCGATATCGGCATGAGTAGAGCTCTACTTTTTTTAAGATTTCACTTCTCTCTTGAATTATGTCAACCAAATAGCTCTTCCAATTGCCCAGATACTAGCACTTGGAATTTCATATTTTCTGGTGCCTCAAACTGCCAAGTTCTCTTCTCCTTCCATAACAAACTCCCCAAGATGTCCCCCTTGGGACCTCCATTTCGAAAGCTTAAATACCCAAAAAGCTGAAGGCTTCCGTGTGGTCAATGAAACTAAACACCAATTACATATTATCATTGAGAACTCATAATTTTATTAGCAGTGACATATAATTCGGTAGAGAAATATTGAAATTCACATACATCTCTTTCTAAATTTCATTAACAAAGAAAATATGGCAGTAGCTTTTCCCATACTCGATGATTGTTCATAGCACCAAAAAGTAGGAACAAGTCTTTACTGTCAAATATAGATGGATTTAGTCAAGGCAAGATAGGAACTCTGGAGGTGCATTATATTCACAACAGTCTGGTGCCTTTGGGGGGAAGGAACTGGGAGATATTTTAAGACAACTTGCTTTCAGTTGATTATGTGTGGTGTCAGTACATTTCTCCCATTCATGTGCTGTAGAGCATAAGCTTATCATGTGATATACCTTTGACAGATTTACAACATGATTGGAAGGTAGATCTTCAAATGTAACAAACCATCAATTTTTTTCTTTAGTGAAATGATGTATTTGGCCTCCTGTATTCTTTCTTCTCTCATGAAGAATCATTTTCTCATTTGAAAAAACCACATAGTAATGATTTTGAGAAAGAAAACTGGTTGAAATGAGTTTTCTGCATACAATGCAAACTATTAATTGTAGCAAACTTATAAATACGCAAAGCAACAAGAACAAACCTCGGCATCAAGACCCAAAGGGTTCCTCCTGATAACGTCCTTCAGGTGCGCACGTTCTAGAGACTCCCAGAGGTCAGCATCATTGTGCTCATTGAATGGATCAAGGTTAAATCTCACGGACCCTGGCCAAAAACATGAGGATTGTTGAGATAAGATCTACTTAATGGTAGGTTGGTGGGTTGTTAGTCAATTCAAGCCAGCACCGAAAATGAGGAACATATTTAATTTAAAATAATATGCAGACCAACTTGAAGAATTCTGATAGTAGCATATATTCCTATATTTATATTTTTAGCATTCACCAATTTTTATTTCTTAAAGATTGTTCAGGAGATTTTTCATTTAATATTTTCTATCAACTGTCAAAGGAGACCAGGAAATAATGAATAAAAAAAGATGAAGCTACAAGCGACTATTAAGAAAATAACAGATCCTCCCACTCAACACTCAAGGCCAATTCGAAGTTTCTTCAATTCTTTTCCCCTACTTCTAATTTCTCCTACCTCCCATTCTCAGCAGCTCCTTCCCCTCTCATGTTCCAATCATGTTGATTACAAATAAGCCAAGCATATGCAAGGTACGTAGCACTTCTAGCATGGGACTAGATATTGTGCAACACAGACAAATATATATCTATATGAGAACTGTGGTCTTTTTGTTTCTAAATTATGTCTGTCTTATATGATCATCTGCACCATCAAGCAAAAGACCGGTAAAAGAGCAGACTGCTTTGTCAGCGAAAATCGGAAGACAAAACAACTCAGATTTATATAAAGTTTACTTGTGGCTAAGCTAGAAATGTGAGGTAAGAACACATAGTATACTAAGCAGGCAAGAGAGAAGTGCCTCAGCATTGTCAGCTGTTTCTGCAAATTCTCAAAGCTTTTTGCTTTGAGGGGAACAAAATAGGAGGAGGCTATCTCTTCTTTTATTGTACCATCAACCATTTACAAGAATTCAGGAAAAATGGAAAAGGAATTTGACAGGGAGATTCATTTTAGAAAAACATCAGCAGTAAATGTACAGTGTTAAATGGACTTTGGGCCTAACTCACACCCCAAAAGCTAGCTAATAAGGGGAGGACTATCCAAGATCATAGAAGTCCAAAAATGTTTGACAACGTCCATGAACTTTGTGGATCAAGATAGATCTTAAGTCAGACGGGAAACAGGCAGCATGTCGAAGGTAGACAATATACTTCCTACAAGTCACTAGCATTTCTCTCCAGACATCTGTTCACAGTTCAGAAACAAGTGTGTCCAGACCTATAGCAGAGTCACATTTGTATGATTATCTTCAGACAATTTGATTTGAACTATAGTGACATCTATAAAGACAAACCTCCATGCACAGACAATTGGAAACAGAAAAGAAATTCAAAATAATACCTGAGAACAAAACTGGTGCTTGCGGTATAATACCAAGAACCTTCCGTAGATCTGTAAGTCCAAATTTTGAAACATCATAATCATCAATTAAGATCCTTCCTCTTTCAAGTTCTACAAGTCGGAACAAAGCATTAAACATGCTAGATTTTCCAGCTCCAGTCCTGCCAACTACTCCGACTTTGTCACTCGGAGAAATTGCGAAGGATATACCATGCAGAACAGGAGGAAGTTCTGGCCTGTAACGTAAGACGACATTCTCAAATCGAATGGATCCTGCTGAAGGCCATCCTGGAGGAGGACGACTACCCTCAATTATGGATGGACCCTCTGATGGTAACTCTATATACGTTCCAACTCGCTCGACAGCATTTAAGCTATTCTCAGCCAAACTTGCAAGTCTCAGTACAGCAGTTAACAAGCTTGTGATATTTAGGGCATAACTGAGAAGCAAACCCATTGTTGAGGCAAAAGCCTGCTGGTTTTCTGCCCTTTCATTCTGCATCACAGCAAATGTTGCGGTAAGCCAGATCATGAGACCCCCTACAGTCTCCAGACGGATTGCAAGCCATCGATTTCCACTCATGGTCACAAGTGTAAACCTGATATTGTTATCCACTGACTTCCCATTGATGTTGGCCATTCGATCATAAGCTTTATAAGCACGAATAGTTGCAAGACCATTTAGTGCTTCACCAAATTGTGCATAGACAGGAGACCTGGAGATGGAATCCAAACGCTTCACCTCACGAGCAGTGCTCTGCAAGTTGCAGGTTGTTTTGAGCGAATAATAAGTAGCATTAAAATAGAAAAGGGACAAACATCAAAGAGTAAAAACCTAAGGGGAGGCTTAATGGAAGCTAATCCATCCACCAATTGCAATCAACCAGGCACAAGTTAAGGTAACATATCCATTTTCATGAACCAAGATTATTTTCACTCCCCTCCACTAGAGGACTCGAACATGGCACATAACATTACCAGGATATGGATATGTCAAGCTGCAACTTTATTAAAATAATATGGGCAAGATAGTTAAACAAAATTATGGACAAAGTATGTGACGCATCCCGAGAAATGACAATTGCTAGTTTTTATTCAGAAAGAGCAACCTCATGGTTAGATCTCAATAAAATGAATGAACGGGCATACTGGACACATTATTCATAAAACAGTTCAAATTACATATCAGAAACATTAACTATAAAAGATAAAGAGTATTAGTTCTCCACGTACCTGATAATATAAATAGGCTCCATAAAAGAGGACCAACAACGGCATTATTGCCCATAAAGATAAGGTACTCACTATACCAATTAGGACAAATGTTGAGATTAGCTGAAACACCTGCCCCAGAAACATGCTTACAAAGGGTGCAACGCTTCTATCTATGTCTCCTATATCCTTGGCAAACCTATTGATAATCCTCCCAAGTGGATTTGTGTGAAAGAAGACCATTGGAGCTCTTAAAATAGAATTAAGCATAGCATCATGCAACTTCTTGGCAGCATAAAGACTTGATGTGATCAGCCAAAATGAATTCATCAGAGTTACCATAACCTGATATGCAAATAATATAGACAATATTTAGGAAAAAAAAGTTCCCCTTCATTAGAATAACGAGTTCTATTGCCTTATTCAGCATACAAGGGTATCAAACATCTTGAATCAGTCGGAAGAAAACAGAAACAGACAAAAGCTAAGAGCTAGCCATCACATACTTGACCAAGAGACAAAAGTGAATAAATCAGATTGTAGAAACCAGCACTGTATCTCGTTGAACTAGTTTGGTCAGTCCAAAAACTTAACCATGTGCTACTCCCAACACGGAGAGCTTCTATCAAGAAATAGCACATAAATAGAATAAGAACCACCCAAGCACCTCCCAAAGCATTTTTGTACCTGCAACATGAGTTGAAGACAACCTAATCAGTATACAAAGGCATGTGATAACAATAGTCTTGGAAAATGCTTCCGCATGAAGCATTTCAATTCAAGGAACGCTCAAATTCTCCTAGTTTTCCACCATGCTAGAGTAGAGTTAACATTCTTCAGAAAGAAAAACAAGAAAGCTGGATCAGCTAAATGAAGTCTCAACAGATAAACACAAGCAGACACTTAACATATCAATTTAGACTATAACTTGACCAGGAGTATTCTCTTCTTCGGAAAAAGAAGTTATCCAGCCTACAGAAAGAGGAAGGAAGCAAAAAACAAAGGCTGCAAACTCATGTATAAACAACAACAACATACCCAGTGGAATCCCACAAGTAGAGTCTAGGAAGGGTAAAATGTACGTAGATCTTATCACTACCTCATAGAGATAGAGAGGTTGTCTCCAGAAGGCCCTCGTCTCAAAAAAATTAAGCCTCAAAAGCAGAAGATACTAGATATGAGAAAAAAATAACTAAGAGTGGAAAGCAAATGATGATATACAAATAATATAGAAGTAACAAATATAAAATGGATAATAACAACACAAGATATAAAGACACGACTAATCCTACTAACCTTCTGTATTACAAGGCCAGACATCATCATATCCCTCACAGCCTATTAACTTTCAACCCTAATACACGTCTTCTACCCCTTTCTATCTAAGGTCATGTCCTCGGTGAGATGAAGTTTCGCCATATCCTATCTAACTACCTCATCCCAATACTTTTTTGGTCTACCTCTACCCCTTCGCATAACCCCTAAATCCAACCTCTCGCACCTCCTAACAGGGGCGTTGACACTTCTTCTCTGCACATGCCCAAACCATCGCAGTCTCACTTCCCTCATCTTATCTTTCACAAAGGCCACCCTTAACCTCGCCCAAATGGTCTCATTCCTAATCTTATCACCCCTGCATGCTCACACATCCATCTCAACATCCTTATCTCCACAACCTGCAATTTTGCATATGTAAGTTTTTGATTGGCGAGCACTCCACCCCATATAGCAACGACGGTCTAACCACCATTTTGTAAAACTTACCTTTAAATTTAGATGTATCTTCTAATCACACAATACTCCAGAGGCAAGCCTCCACTTTATCCATGTTGTCCCAATACAATGTGTGACATGCTGCAAACTTGTGTGTGTTTATTTAAAATAGAATGATTTGATATCAAACATTCATTTAAACTATAATGAACCAAACAAAGGAAATTTCTCGCTGCAAGGCATCTGAAGCATCAAAATGCTAGAATATTCTTCAAGATATTTGCCTCGTTAATACGACTACTACATTAAATAAATATTGATCTTGATAAAAACAGCAAGCTCAATTAAATCTGAATTTTCAATGATATTTCAGAGCAAATGAATGTTCAAACTTTCACCAATTCCGACCTCCCTTTATTTATGGGATATTTGAAAGAGAGAATGTAACTTCTTTAAAATTCACTCTAGAAGAATTAGATTGATTCTCCCTGTAAAAATAGTAAAGCAAGACGAGGCACGTCTATTAAAGGAAAATTTTCTATGGAGAAGATCTCCCTATCTTAGGTTCAAATCCTAGCAGATAAAAACACTAGGTGATTTCTTTTCATCTACATAAGTTTTGGTAAACCCAGTTACCAAGGTACACGACTTTCATACGAGGTAGCAGATATCTGTAATCCACATTTTAAGGTTTCTTTGATGACTTCAATAAAAAAAAAAAGAAAATGAGAATTAATAACAGAATAAAAATAAGTGGGCCAAGTCCAGAAAGGAACTAAGGACGTGAGAAATTAGAAATTGGCAGACACCAAACACAAGAAAAGAAAAGGAGGAGAACATTGTGAGAGAAAAGAAAATAAAGGCAGAGGGAGAACAAAAGCAGAGAGAAAATACGGATTTCAACCCAAAATATCAAGGTAATGCCTCTAATTTATTATTGAAGTTGATTATGCGCTTATTAGTAGATTTTTATGGTAGAACTATGGAGAAATTACGAGGAATTGAGAAAGTTTAGCCCTAGGTTTCTTCAACTTCACTCATTGATTTGAAAGGGCAAATGTTATCAAATTCTGATATTGGATTAGTGTTCTGGAATCTTCTCGCCGAGGTAAATCTGTTTGTGGCCATTGTTTCGGAAATATGACCCTCTGACAGGAGTTGACTTTTTGGGTTAACCTTTGACCACGCGTTTGACTTGCTCTAAAAATAAAGAGAATATACACCGAAGGGTTTTTGACCATTCTAAATCCATTTTGTGTAGGTTGAGGTGATCTGAGAGCATCCTTCTGCTTTATCAAAAAGGGTGATTGAGTTGTGGATTTGAGGGTAAGTGAGATGTTAAGCTTTAATACTTGCTTTTAAAAACTTACTTTAAAAATGTGTTTTGAATGTCTAGTCCATGTGTTTGGACAAGTGTGTACTTGGCAAATTTGATGATCTTTGACCAACCGCAAATGTATATTTTTGTAAGAAGTACTAAAGTATTTAATAAGCAAATTGTGGTGTGGCCTTGTGCCATGGCATTGGTATCGTTCCTTCGTTGTCGGGATATATATACTATATGTTATGGCATACACATGCTTCCATAATATGTTAGGGATCTATACATGTTCTTGTATTATACATTGGGGCATTATATATGTTGTCGTGGATTGTTGGGGTGTTGTGTTAATTTCCCTCATTGTTGTTTATGACAAGTCGTCAGTGTAAATTATGTTAAGATATGTAATGTGCCTGCTGCACGTCTCTTTGGACCTTACTTCTATTACATTATGATATAATTCATGTGTATATTATATATGTGCTCATTGTGTTTGTATTTTCTAAAACTTGTTCTAGGAGTGCTCAAAGGGTTGAGGATCTTACTGGGTTATATTTATGTATAACTCACTTGTTACTTGCATGTCCATGAACATACCATTGGTGAAGACGAAGCCAACAGCGGATGAGTTTGCTAGAGTTGATCTATTTATAAAGGCCAACAATCACATTGTTCATGGAAGCTACCAGAAGCGTCTATCTCGTTTATTTGTTGACGTCAATCACATCTATGGGATATTCTGGGATGTGACTGTCTTTCGTGAAATTAGTCAAGGTGGATGCAAGCTAGCCCGGACACCGTGGTTATAAAAGAAATTTAAGTCTTCAAACTGGGCAATAACTTTAATATGTAGTTTTCATTATTGAATATCAGGCTAGAAAGGCATGGGAGCTCTTTGTATTTAGCCTAAATACAGCTATTTTATGCAAAAGAAACTCCAATAGCTCCAGGTAAACTAGTTTTCACTGAAAGATTGGATATGGAACTTACAGTTAAGCAAATTTATAAGTTAAGATAATAAATACCGGAGATGCTTGCCTGTGAAACCTTTTCTGCATGAGTGTCTGAGTATTGAAAGGTGTTAAGCTACCTCCACACAAACTGAAATCCCCTTCGTCTCTCTCCTTCTCTCTCTCTCGATCTATCTATCTGTGTGTGTGTCTCTGTCTCTCTATATATATGTATGTGTGTGTGTGTATAAAGATGCCTGCCTCTGAAACCTTTTCTACATGAGTGTCTTAGTATTGAAAGATGCTAAGCTACCTCGACGCAAACTGAACTCCCCCCCCCCCCCCCCCAGGGGGGGGGGGAGGGAGGAAAAGGGCGGAACAACGATAGAAGAAACATGCCGCACCCCCCACCCAA
>JAPFFP010000103.1:1788998-1810210 GCA_026153255.1 Solanum medicagineum
ACCACCATTTTTGTCGTTGGAGTTGGAACTTCCGAAAAATCTTGAATTGGTGCATTAAGATCACATTCATTCTCGATAATATATTTGTTAATTAGAAAATTGTTAATTCATGATGGAAGTAGTATACATGTCAATAATATATTTTTAGATGTTATATTACATAAGAAAATAATTACAAATATTAAAGACTTAATTAATGGCCTTATAAAATATAAATAATACTAAATAATTTTAAATTACATATTTAAGTGACAAAAATGTAAAAGAAAAATAAAGTTAAAAAAATTAATTTGGGATGAAAGTAGCATACTATTCAAAAATATATTTTTAGATGTTATACCAGATTAAAAAATAATTAATGATCTTATATAATTGAAATAATATTAAAATCATCAAAAAGTGAAATAGAGAAAAATAGTAGATCTCCAAATTTGAATAGTTTGAAGCACTACTATTCACACCTCTCTATAAATATAAATAGAGAATAGAGAGCAATTTAGAGGGTGGTTGGAGAGCCTAATCTCTATTTAACTCTGCAAATATACAGAATAGAGGGTAAAATAGAGTGTAGTTAGAGATGGCCTAAGCACACAAAAAATGGAACAAGTAGAAAAAGAAAACAACGTCAAAACAGCCACACTGAAAAAATGATCACTGAATTCACAAGAATTAAATAGTTTTGCACCTAAATTCTATGGAGTCCTTTATTTGGGAATCAGGTTAAGAATTTCATTTAATAAATGCATCCAGTAGATGCTGAATTACCAGCTATTCCACAAACAAAAAGGGTTCGGTCCACGACTCAATGCAGTCTATTCTCAGTGATATTAGGCAGGTGAATCCTTTACCTGTGAAATTGTGGGCAAGACTTTTCAAACTACAGGTAATGGATATAATAGGGTACAAGTCCTGGTAATGCATATCCTACATCTACACAGGAAATTCTTTACTTCAAACATACGAACCATCAATACCCTACAATCAGCACCTATGATTCCAGTCAACATGGAAAATAGAGAAGTTACTTGTATCTATCAATATCTCTCACTAAATACCCTCAACATCAAGTACTCATATGTGAACCTCCTCCTTTACCATATAAGATTGCAACAGACCGACTTTCTTGGGCATGTGATACTCCAGCCATTAAGACATTCCTCAGTGCCTTAAACATAACCACCATTACTTTAAATGATTTATTCGCGAACTTTTGGCACGTGTCATATTCTAGTCATCTAAATGACTTTCATAATGACCCATGTGGCCATGTTGAGTAGAATTCTCTATCATCTTTATACAACTTGTTTGGGTTGTTTCCCCTATTACATAATTATGTTTAATGACCTTCAATTGAATGAAAACCGTTTTGGATAATTCTATTAGCATAAAAACATGATCCAAAAGAACTTGGGTGTAAAAGCATTTGCCCTTTAATAACAGAACCAACTCCTTTTCTTCTTGTTGCTCGAAAGTTCTCTTCCCCAAGCAAGCATTATCCTCTAAATTTAGATACAAAATGAAGAAGTGGAAATATCTTCCAGAGAAATATACAAATGTCGTAAAGTGAGAAGAGGAAAAGAAAAGCTCCTTACCTGTATGGGAAACATAAGAACCAACAAAAGTGCACCAATAATTGCTGCAACCCCCAATAGCTGGTAAAGAAGAACCAATGCAACAATGATCCGAAAAGGAGCTGACCAAATAGTATGAAGTGACTGACATATTTGCTGGAGAGATTAAAAGATGGCACCAATGTCAACACAGCAAAACAATCACATCTGAAACAAACTTTTAAAACGGGATTTTAATAAGTCTAGGCACATAGAAGTTCATAAATAATGCATCCTCTCCGTATAAGGATGTTCACTGTCATCTCTCTACGCCCTTTGAGATCCAGAAGCTTCAATTTCAGAGAAATTAATGGTTGAGAAAACACGTTGAGGGAGTGGAAATGGAGCAAAATAATTGGGAAATGGAAGAGCAAAACGAAACTGTAAGTCCTACGTGATAAAACTCAAGCTATCACAAAGTAGTCCACTAGGCTTTTGGCTCATAGAGAAGGAGTGAAGTGTATCAGTGGGCTTATCTATGGGGAGACAGGTGAGTGATTTTCTATAGAATGTGATTCATAATGATGTTACCTATATTGAGCATAGCCATCAGAAGATGGTGACTACTATGGATGTTGTGTATGCACTGAAGAGACAGGGTAGAACTTTCTAGCGTTTTGGGGTTTGAGGTAAGAATTGGTTCTGACTTTTGTTTTCTCTGCAAAAGTCTTGCTTTCAAAAAAAAAAAAAAAGAAGAGCGAGAAAGGAACAGCGATGGAGGACTGGTGCTCAAGGAAAGTCGGTAAATCCATCAAGAAGATCTAGAATATTCCAGCATGATTTTTCTGGGTACTATGCGAAGAAAGGAACAGCAGATGTTCTGGTTTATCAACTACTAATCCAGTACTCAAAGTCTGAATGTATTTTGTTACTCTACAGTTGGTGCAAGCATTCCCCTGAGACCTTTTTGCATTTTGTTAGCTCCCTGGAGCTATAGCTAGTACATTTTGGAGCTAAGACCTATTTTTTATAATTTAGCATCCTTTTATTCTTTTGTTTTGCATCTTCTTGATGCCATCAATGAAATTTCTTACTTCATCAACAAAAGGAAAAAAAAAACAAGAATGATTACTCTGTTTGCCAATGGATATCTTTTTGTTGGGACTCTATTTGGGTGTGATTAGTGTGGTTTATTTGGGTGTGATTAGTGTGGTTTCCTACAGGAGTCATAGTTTAGTTATAGTATTATTGGTTGTTCTGTAAGTTGGAATTGGTAACAGTAGTTTTAGAACTTCCAATATTCGCTCTATTTCAAGGAATGTTACTGACTGATTATGTGATTCAGTTTCAGAAAAAACAAAAACAAGAGAAGTCATTCACTGGTGGTACACAAATGCATCAAATAGTAATAAGCAATTGTCCAATAGCCGCCTGCACCTCAGATGTAATCACAAAAGCGGCTTGGGGCTTCAGCAGGGCCTAGCACCTGCCCCAGTTCCTCCAGTACAGGCCCCAGTAGACACGCTGCTCCAGAGGCTCCGGCTGCACAGTCAGAGGGAGCCATACCTTTCCAGGATCAGCGGGTACCTTGGGTATTGGGTTGGCTTGCCCGTAGGCGGGATCTAACAGGTGCCATCATGACCTGAGAAGTCGGGTGGTGACAAGTTGATATTGTGTTTTGAAGATGGGTGTACTATTTCATCTTAAAATTTTAACTTCTAATGAAAGGAATTTTATGTAATCATATATCCTAATGTGACCTGCACACATGGACCTGATTCTTTTATCTTCCGCATATGGGAATATTCTGTAATGGTACGATTAAACTTTTAACCCAGAAACTATCAGCCAATCTCTGAGATGAGGGTGCGATGGTCAGTCTAGAGATTGAAAGGAAACTGAAACTTTTATACCGTATTAGATTGTGTATATATCATCACAAAGTGTAAACTTATAGAGAAAGGACAACTTATATATTTATTCCATCCGCCAACATATATAGTCCAACTTTTTATGCTCCCAAAGGCTAGTTATCATCAAGTCTGAGATCTAGAAAACACATACTAGCTAGCACAAGCAAAGCAGTCAGTATCTTAAGATGCATTTCACTGCAAGTCTCCAGTGACACATATTTTATGACTTTATGTATCTAGTGCGTATATTCAATTATATCCTCTGATACAAATAACAATTCTGAGACCTTTGTGTAATACATTCAGGATTCTGAATTTTCTTGGATAGCACCTGATTCAGGTTGGTTCATGCCAGCAATGATTGTGATATTGATAGAGAGATGAAAAACAAAATGTTTTCAAAGCTTTAGTTTAATTGTCATAAGTTTTGTGTACTTATGAATTGATTTTTCAACATGAAAACAACAAAATACCAAGCGCGTCCCACAAGTTGGGCTTCTAGCACACTTATCTTTCATAAATAAACAATGTGTCCATTGTAAAGCATTTTTCTGATGCATTTTCTTAGTGAGGTTATGTATCTTATGGTACAAACACGTTTCACGAATGGGCATATACCAGTAAGACTTAATCCTTAAATCAGTAATCTCTTATCCTGCTACAAAGTAATGTCATAGAATATTCAACTGGTAAGAGACTACTAAATAATATCAGCAATAATACAACCAACATGCCTGGAGTGCTTCAGAATCTGTTGTCATCAAGTTGGTTATCTTTCCTGATGCAAAATTTTTCCGACTTTCATGGGTTAACCTCAAAGACTTCCGGAAAACTGCTGCAATCTACAAAAGCAATTGGACGTAATCATAACCCTTCCACCCGCTCATCAAAAATGATCTATAAAGTTCTAGAATATATGGGAAATAGTTGATCAGTTCTATATTCTATATTACCAGGGACACAGAAAGATGCTGCTTCAACATACAGTGTATAAGAAGCAATGAGTAGGCTAAACTAACTCCCAGAATAACTCAATAACAAGCAACAAGACAATGCATAAATACAAGTCATATCAAGACGCTACTTTGACTCATATCAATAGTCACATTAAAAGAGAGTTTTAGCAGATAACCTGACAAAGTATTTCTAATCGAGGAAACTTTAATGCTTAGTGTTGAACATGATCTACATTCCATGGTACCTCTACAACGTACCAAAATTGGACAAAAAATTGGCACTGATGGGTAAAATAAATTACATGATTGCAAAATATTAGCATATACCTAACAGTCTATTTTGTGTTAGGTGATCATGAAATGTTCTCTCCAGAATGATGATTATTGTCATGATAATTAATTAAAACAAACAAGGACTATGGCCAAGCCGGTTCTTTTGACGAATCCTGATAGCACCTAAAAAGGACAGATCTGAGATCCAAGTCTTGCACGTTAGCATAAAACAGAAAGGAAAAAGAATAAGCCTCATAACGAAATACTATCACTAGAAATTATACTTCATATACAAGGTTGCACAGAAAATGGAAACAGAAAAGAATGAAGAAGATTGGAGATATATCCCAATTGTGTCACATAAACCAACAATATAAGAATTAATGTCACTTCTAGATCTAATCTAGGCTAAACAAAGAAGAGGGGATGGTAGAAAGTAGAAGGAATCTGAATTACCAAAGTGGATCTCAGGCGATATCCAACACGCATGACATTCTGAAAATACTGCGCTTCACAGAGAACACCAAACACCTAGAAGAAAATTTGTATTTAAATAGGTCAGAACCACTGTTACATATTGAAATAGCGTCAGCCAGAGGCCGCGGGAGGAAGAGAGTCAAGTAAAGTTATTATTTAAAAGAAAAACTAAGGTTCTAATCACGCTCTCAGTAGGTAAAAACTATTAGCAGGGAGGCAGTTTAGACATATCGCCTCCAGCTATTTGCATACAATTTCTTTTAACTCAGAGCAAAAAGCCCACAAACATATGGCAGCAACACATCGATGTCTGACTATAGGTCACCACACACTGGGACCTCAAAGCATGCCAACTTGTTTGATGTTTCCACTGCATAAGGTTTTGGTTTTACATAGTAAAGTCCAATGCAAGCAGTCTGAAGACAATTTTCTTAAAGAGTCAAATGCAGAGAGACCAGAATAGGCTATAAGCCAGTATATTGATATGTCCACCACAGGTTGGTATAATAGTCTTACCACTCCAATAAAAATTGCGGATGCATAGATGTAGCCTATCCATGCTGGATCACCTTGTTGCATAGACTGTTGCATGGAGATACAAGGAACCGTGATTAGATGTCAGAAAATTTTAAAAGATAAAGGACTGAAATCCAATTAGATCATCTCCAAACATTAGTATGTCAAGCATGGACATTGTTTGTATTGAAAACCACCACTTATATAAGCTGATTTCACATCATGATGACAATTACTTTGTTGACCTGATCAGCACATCAGAGAAATGTAAATGATGTATCACCACTTTTGGAAGATGTTAATTTATCTTGGTTCCTGACACCAAGGATGCATCAATGCATATCAAGTACAAACAAAATGAATCACAATTCAAAGAGTAAACAATAAGATTCTTTTATAAGCATATAAGATAAGATTTATACCCAACCATAGCAAAAAAAAAAGGAGGCAATGACAGCGATGATTGCCAAAAAAATAATCACTAGATGATAATTTCAGGCTTCTAGAAAGTTGCTAATCACTTCAAGACATTTCCAATAAGTTCCAAACAAAACTATTACGGCACCATACATAATGCCAAGCCTGCTGCACCATCAGAACAAATAGGGATATCCTTACTACATCCCTACTTGCCACCAAACACATGAGAACCAACTAAGAAAATATATTTGTGTTCCTTGCATATCCTATTATCTAGATTACAACCTTTATCCTACTTTTCTTAAGATACACACGACCTCCATACTTACTGATGCAATCAAAGGCCAAATAAATGATAAGTTAGGTGGAGATCATTTTAAAAAATTTAATGATGAAGGCATAAAAGGATTAAAGAAAGATGGAACCTAAAACTTCATGACCAATCCACAACTAGTCTTGTGGTACCAAAAGACATTGGTAAACCATCCTTTTTCTCCGGCCACAAAAGGGTCTGGTTCCAAGTCCTTACAATTCTCAATTTGCAGAATGTGCAACTGCTTTTTACCTGTAAGAGTTGGTTTAGAATGAGCGGTCCAATGAACTGGGACACATCATTGCCAATCTATATGTAGGAAACAAACAACAAAAAGTTAGAAATTTGGTATTTCAACTGAATACTAACAACGCAAGAAAACAATTGCAACTTCAACATGTTTTCAGTATGTCTCATAGTTCATCCAGTAGATAAATACATAAATTTGTAAGACAACACCTGGTGAGGTTTACAAAGTCATATTAATTAAAGATACATAATATTCTATACGCATTCTTCAGAAAGCTAAAGTTATGTAAGGTACAGAGAGATGGAAAAAGGAATGTATAGATATAGAACTTCGAAAATGTGTTGCATACATGATACATATATTTACACACATGTGAACATGAATGTGTGTCTCTACATCTCAATGTTATTGATGCGAGCAATCCAAACTTATAGATACATTTATTGTTGTTGTTGTTGTTATACTACATATACATATAACACACATATATAGGGTTTTTTCTAACCTACTACGTTCATGTAGTAGGTTAGTACCCATTTTTGTTTCTCCAAAATGCCTTTATTTTCTTCATTCCGACACAAAATGTATGGAGTTTTTCGTCTTTCACCAAAATATCCTTTTCTTCTCTGCATAAATGCCTTCCAAGATGGGTCTGATTGTTACAGAGGATATTTTTGGCACTTCCAAAACATCATAACAGAAACTAGAATTAACTTCTAGAGATGGGTTGATTGGAGTTGAACCCAACAAGCAAAGCGCTTAAATTCAAACCAGTAATACCACATCTGATCATATTTTTAGACATGAAAATCAACATTGAAGGAGTTGAAGCATCCATCAATGGTGTAAAGAGTTTGATTTTATTGGCATTTGTAGTTTGTTGTTACTGCTAACATCAAACATTAGAACTAATGATTGGTAGCTAAGAAAAATTCTTTAATGGGTAAACAATTAGATACTTTGTTACTTTATTTTCATAACAGTGACTGTGGTGGCAACAGTCGTGGTGAAAGACAGCAGGAACAATAGGTTAGCAGACAAGCACAAAGCTTTTACGTGATGCATTCTGAATATTATTCTCTGACAGAATTCGTGAAGTATTAATAATCAGACAAGATGTAACAGGACAATCAACTACCTTCCAGAAGCCTCCCCACCAAAACCTGCAGAAGTTGAAAGATGGCAAAATGCTTAGTAACTTAACATATCAACTGATTGAGCAATGTATATCTTGGTATGCAAGAATACTCAGCAAACCAGAAGCATGAAACATTAGGCAATGTATTTACCTTCCTCCAAGACTACGGTTTAAAGCTCTTAAAAGCCATGGTTTAGGTCTTTGAGACTCCTCTGCCCAACACTTTTGAAACCTAAATAGTTTATCAGAATGTTAATATATCTGCTTCACCCAATTTATTTTGACTTCTTTTATTCACTTCTTGGGATTACATGAAAACTTAGATGAAGAAAGAAGAGAGGAGCACCCTTACGAGTTGTTTAGAGTTTCAGTCCGGTCCCAAGTATCCAGTTTCCACACATCCTTTTCTGTTAATGGTCTTTTATATCCAAGTTGCATAAGAGGATTCATCCATGAAAAAAGAATTTCTGCATAAGAAAGTGAGTTGTAAATATCAGGTCCCTTGTAGCTGCATGCTGGCAGAAATGGGGAACTGATTACAGATATGCTATTCATTTATATCTCTGTTTCTTCTAAACAAGTTATTCATAGAGTTTTTCCATTCTGAAAGAAGTTAAGATAATTGCATCAATAGACACACCAAGATGCACAACAGCTTTATAATACAATGATTTAGCCTTAAGCTTCAAAAAAGAATCTAACTATTATAAGCAAGAGTATTTTCTCTTTACACTAAAAAAGTACAATAAAGATACAAAGTAACTCTTCACACTCTATGGAGCACTGCCGATAGATTTATAACCTCCTCTAGTCTTTCCACTCCGAGTAAACCATCAAAGGTAAAGAGGGGGCCTACTTTACATGCTTCCTTACTTAATCTTCTTCAAGCTCCTCTTAACAGTTACCAGAGATCCTCTTACAGTTTCAGTATAGAATGGTCATACCGAATAAGAAAAAGGAAAAATCCATAACTCTTTTGTACATGCAAAAGCAAACTCTCTACATCTTCATAGTGATATTACACAATGAGTGCCACCTCACAACAATGCTCTTCTACCTTAGATTTTTGCAACAGCTGCATTCTAGGCGGCCCATTCCAAAAAGACACCTCCTTTGGCATCTGTGGTTTCCAGATGGAATTCCATATACATGTTGGGTGACCTCGTTGAAAGGCATGCATATAAAAGATTTGACTATCATTCATCCTCTTAGACCTTTTCCATAGTATACTTTCCTTTCCAATCACGAAGTGTGTGACTTCACATTTTCATGGAGAGGTCTACAAGTCCCAGTTCCACATCTTGAAGATATCTTCAGAAACATAAATTCAGAATCATCTCTGAGGTAATACTAAAGAAGATTAGCTACCATTGTAAGTCTCATTTTTTAGGAAGCAGAGCAGACATAATGAACCAAACCAAATGATTGTTCCTCACAATTGCTCCCAGTGATGCAGCAGAACCATGCAAAATAGGATATCAAGACGCACCATCTAAAATGCAAGCCCACATAGATCCAAGGGCAAAAATATTTAAGGGATGAACACCCAAATCACAGGCACTAAACCAAATGCAAATACAGTTACCATCCCCACTTCAAAGTCAATGAAATTGAGAAGATCAACTTCACTTACATTATCCCCTTAAGTCTGTAGGTTCCTTCAGTAACACAAAAATTAAAGCCAGCCCATTTTATACTTGTTACAAGCATATATATGTCTAACTATCTAAAAGAAATTAAACCCAACCTCTGAACCTGGACAGCAGTGAATCCTTAAACAAAATTTAAATCTTAAAGGTTTTTCCCTCATCTCTGAGTAGACCTTGTTACCATCAAGTACACCAATTTCTATTACTAGGAAGGACATAGTTACAAAATCCCCATACAAGTGGAACTTTGATGCCCTAGGAACCAACTGTGGAGAAAAGTAAATACTTCAATCTTGATGAACACAGCTTGGGGGTAACATAGTCATGGATTTGACAACCAGCTTTCTCTAATGCAAGAACAGTTATAAAAAGTTCTGTCCGCAACCAATCTGGGATTCTAGAAATGCTAGAATTCTCCCAATTTAATTTGCTTGTCAATGTAAGTGTCTCCTTCCTCCAACTTTTCTTCATCTATGCCGATCTTACATCCTAGCCTTTCTACACATAGAAGCTAATATTATATCAAATATGAAATGTGACCTCATCCATAATATGAAAATTTGACATTTGTGTACAATGAGACTGCAAATTTGGGAACTAATAAGATATTAGTAGTCCTCATAACATCACACCAGACACTAGAATAGAACTCCTCCAACCTCACTCTCTCCCAATAAACAAGAAATGAAGAGGTCAAGGTAGAGTTAAACGATGAGAAGCAAGTGTGATGAAATTCACAGGGGGACTATATACATCAATAGACAGATATCACTTCACTAGACATTTTATTTTCTTAAATGATGAGGCATCAATAATCTGGTCAAGTACTCAAGTTCCCAGGACCTAGCCCTAAATTGGGAAATACCTGAACTCCTAATCAGCCTTAATATGTGCTCATGTCATAATCAAACTTATAAAGGACCCTAAATAATCAAGTGCATGAGAAATTTATAGTCACATACGGGAAAGTATGTTGGCGTGCCTCTCAGGACAAATCTGCTCGCCTTCAGGGAGTTCATCATATGCAGTGTTGTCAAAAGATTCACTTTGAAGTGGAGAGTACCCGGGATAAGGATCCAAATCAGGAATATAAAACATCAGGAGCAATCCAAACAATACCTACAAGTAGAACCAATGAGATAGGATTCAGTTTAATTATTAACTTAAAATTAAAACCATAAGATCCAATAATATAATGAGTCAATTGATTCCTTCATAAGCCTGAATATTTAACTTCAAGATTGCAAATTGGAAATCAAATATTGCATCAATCTCATGCTTTAGGAAATACAGCTATCTTACTAATGAAAGGTTGAATTATTCAAACTATTTAGCCTAGGGATAGACACAGTGCACTCCAAACATAGAGTGCCTAAATGGAATGATGGATTTGTCCTCTCTAGTTTGCAAGCTTCATTCAGTTCATCCTTCAACATATTTTGAACGAGGATTGTGTAAAGAGAACTCACATTTTTGGGCTTCAATTGAGTGGCATCGTTCTGGGGTCTTGGTAGTTCCAAACATACCATTCAAATTGATATAGAACAACTTTTCACAGTTTATGGTTTAGAATGACAACAAGTGTCACTTTATGACAAAAATAGTGAATGGATCCTTCTAAAACATTCTCATTAGAATTGGCAACTAAGCAATTACTGCATGGTTGCTGCAAATATGTTGGCAATACTAAGAAGGAATAAAAAGAAAGGGCGTTTAGTGAACACTTCGCCCACGCCATTTGATATTCGCATCTTAGTTTGACTGCAGGAAGTTTAAGACTATAAAGAAGACGTTTGAATCTTGTGATCTTAAGCGAAAGGTGTGTGTACAACAACAACCCAATGAAATCCCACTACATAGGGTCTGGGGAGGGTATACATCCCAAAAGTACCCTTTGAAATTTAAATCTTGCGTCTTAAACATACCATGTCAATCTTATAAAGGAGTGTCATTAAGGGTAAACTGAAAATGTAGGAACAAGAACTATGCAAATACAGGCGTGTAGCCTTTTTTTTTTTTTTTTTTTTGTGAAACAGACTAAAAAGAAAAGTGAGCAGTTGCAATAACAATTTTAAATGTAGCAGTGGACTTGACAATTTGTCTATGTAAAAAAATGTATAGTTTATGGAACTACACAAATCTGTAACTCATTTCTTATAGCCGACTTCGTGAAACTAAAAACTTTAATAGTACGGGACCTTCTTGATGACACCATAAAGGAGTTTTATTGCCTATTTTAATTCCCTCATGCTCTTGGTTCTATTTGATAAACTTGTGTCGCATTTCACTTTAAAGCAAATTAATCACAAGAAACCAAGAAAAGTTTTAATTCCGAGGGGAATCTGTAACTGTTAATGCACTCACAGATTCCAAATTTTTTTCTTATTTCAGCAGTCATACCAAAACCATTTTACAAAAAAATGAAGTTTCTTCACTATACTGCTACAAGTTACTTTAACTGCAAGAAAAGCAGAAAAGGACTAACCACTGCCATCTTTAAGAATGCAGAAGTATTTGAACTAACAATTCTGAAAGTTATAAAAGTTTCTCTGTTTTGGAAAATTCCAGAAACATGAAATACAAAAGAAAACTGTGAAATAGCAGATAAAATTAAATTAGATTAAGCCTCCAATGAGGTAAAGCAATTTTTGCTCCACAGATAACCTGCAGCGCATTCCAAACTTCATTCTAATCAGTAAGCTTACTTTCCCCTTTTTGTATTAGTGCCTATGTCCTCTCGATTTTGGGCGTGCTTCCTAAGTCTGATACCTGTCCTATTTCTTCATTTGAGCTTTTATACTTATTCAGCCTGATTATTGGGACACCAAGACAGCACATTTACATGACTTTACACCACCAAGCAAAGATTTTAAATAACATCTCCTGATAATCACATAATATGAACTCTACAGCACATGAAAGATTTTAAAGCAACAAACCTGGACAGCAACCTCACTGATGTACAAATACAGTACTGATCTGCACACAAATATAGACAAACATAATTAGCAAAGGAAAAAAAAAGATGTGAATGAGCCAACCAACTGAGGATATCTGTTCATATGGGAGTATAGAATTTATGAGCTTTGGAACTAAAACCTACAAAGAAAATATTGAACCCTGATAAGCCACCTAAACATCAACAAGAAACAGGCATTAACCAGTGACAATGCTCAGTCTCCCACCATTGTTTAGCTTGCTTCCATAAAGATTTTTATCAGCATTACAGCAGCAGCTTACCTTGAGGACCTTCAATTGGCTTTACCAGAAAGGAATTACTGTTGGCAAGTAGGGAAATCATCCTTAACTATCAATGAGATTTGACTTACTTTTTTTTTTTTTTTTGAGATGGTAACACATAGCTCTTGAAGAAGAAAAAAGAGCAGCTGTTTTTTTTTTTTTTTGGTGCGAGTATTTCTAAATGAGAAAATATACTTATGGAGACTTTACAAAATTTTGTGTAGAATGCAGTTATAACTCTTCAAAAATGCAAGCTCACTAAGAACCAAAAGGGGAGGGGGTAGCTTTTTTCAGGATCAAAGAAGAAAAGTGGAATAATTACCACAGCATTTGGCAATTTCAAACATATTGCATAAAATTACTCAAGTGCTTACTGACAATAACACCCCTCATGCACCGGTAGAAAGACAACAACATCAAATATGAGAATAACTAACCACACACATGGAAACCTTCATTCATTGCATCAGTTCGAGAACTATCTAAGAGGAGGAACAACTTACTCATTATAGTACTCTCTCACAGTTAGGATAAGATTAAGCATCACAACGTTCCCCACCAAACAGTATATTAGTCCAAACCGAACAGACCACCTGGCCTCACGAATATACACCTTTGTCTCGACAACAGTCATCACCAGCATTGAGAACCAAGCAAGAACCCCAATTGTCAAGGAAATAATCTAAAGAATGATAATACGACGAAAAGTTAGAAGTAGCATAAGATTAATTTTTGTCTGTTAGAATTCAAAATTTGTTATTACTAGAACACATTATTATCTCAACTCGTTCTCTAAGAAGCAACTTTCAGTATATCTTGCACCATCATTTGTCACCATCAAATGGGACAGGAGAACACAAGATGGCACAGTATCAAACATACCAGCACCATTAGTTTAAGGGTAACTGCAGACCAAGTTACCTAAAATTACAGCTCATAAAAGAAGGAAAAGAAACTTATGCAAGAAAGATCAAAATAAAATATATCATCCAAAAAACTCCGCAAGTAGCAGCTATTTCATCAGATACCTCGAATTGATACACCGAGATTGGATAAGCTAGATGTACGATTCTTTTTGTTCATACTCTTTATTTTTTATTTATATGGTAAACCTCTGCCATTCCAAATTATTATCTTTACAAGTTGCATATTTAACTTAGTGTTACAAAATAGACCTTGGGCCTAACTCAACCCAAAAATCTGGCACATGAGGTGAGGATTTCCCAAGACCATGTAGAGAGACAAACACCTCATCCCTCCACCAACTTGGGACACGTAACACCCCCAGCACACCTACCAGAGCATGGAGAACATAACCCCAATATTGAGATACACAATAACATGAATGGATTTGGTTCTAATATCATGTTAAGTAAACAGATCTTTTAAGTCTAACTCAGTTCAAAAACTAGATCATGAGGTGAAAGTTGAAACTTGTCCAAAACTATATAAAGAGACAAACACTAATGCATTGAAAAAAATCTACCTCATATGGGGCAAGACCAGGCTGGCCATCTATGTTCAAGGCTGATATTTGCATGACCAATCTAAACAACGGCTCAGCAGTGCAATAAGCAGCTAAAAGACCCAGCATGTAGTTATAGTAATTTGACCTCAAGCGGAACCGTTGGACTGAAAGATCTTTCATCATTTTCCATAGTCGATTTAAGCACAAGGCCAAAAGGACCAGATAAGAAACAGATATAACCAGAGAGTTTGTTCCACATGGGGTATAAGCTCCGAAGGCATTTTCCACAGCCTTTGACCACACACCATTAGCCACTGGCTGGCAATACCAATCCAATGGCTTAAAAGCCATTGTAAGCAATACCTTGTGTAACCCTCTACAAGAATCAATACTTTCTGGTACCCTGCCTCTACTTCAAATGAAAATCATGTACCCTGCATCACCTCTGTAGTTAGCCTGCAAGACAATAAGCTCATTTCTCAGTGTATCATGCACATTTCACCCTTTTCAGAGTCATGAAAGGATTTGACCATGACGACTACAGTATAAAATTTTCAGCTTTATTTGCAAGATATAACTCGAGTCATTAACATGAGAACATGTAGAGTTTAGGCAGCAGGAGCTCTCACATCCATTGCTTCGTCCATAATTACAGATATGAAGTTGAAAATTCAAAAGAGAAAACATTTAAACTACACTTGTACCCTTTGCTAGAGAGTTGTAATGGGTATAGCGTACTTCGCACTCACCTAGTCGCGACTCATTAATTATTTACTCCCCAAACTATATCTTTCATCAAAGATCAATACTACCCAATCGAAACTCTATCTTGAGAAGTAAATTCATGAATCATCCGTATCTATATCTTTTTGTTTTCCAAAATGGGAACTTCATGACATCAATTTATTTTCAGCATTTAACATCACTATTAACAATAAATTTAAAAAATAAGCTAACAAAGTCTTGAAAAAAAATATTGTAGAAGGCAACCACTTCATGATTGTAATCTCAACCCAACACAAACTTCTGAATAGATAACCCCCAAAAGTTCCAATGTTCCTTAATGGAAAAACCCAAATTCTTCCAGTAGTGTAATTTCAGCTACTAAGCAATATGCCTACTCCCTTAACCAGATGCTCTCTCAAATTTGAGACCTAGATATGAGAAAATCCTTGGCACAGAGCGCTTCCCCAAATAGACCCTTGAGTAATCAAGCTTCGATATGAATACCAAAAAACAATACTGGAAAACAGCTTATACTACAAATAATATAATCAAGCAAAAGTGTAAATTACCTTAAAATATGAATCAAACAAAAGTATACTTTTTTCGAAAACAGGAACTTCATTAATATTTATCAACTACCATTTATCTTCAGCATTAAACATAACCTAAACAAAAAAAAAATGAAAAAAAATCTAAGCTAGATTGGAATTCTTGGAAGAAAAATCCAAAGTCAACCACTTCAAAATCTGTATCAATCATAAATCAAGTCCATAAATGCAAAACAAACAAAACCAACCCAAAAGCAGATAGTAAGCAATAAATTCAAACATTACCTCAAAATATGAATCAAACAAAAGTATACTTTTTGAACCTTCACATAGAAACCAGTAAAGATTTATCAAACAACAAGAAATACTATAAAAGCAACCATTTTTCGGGGAAAAAAACTATCTTTTTCAGAAAATATCGAGTGGGGGGGGGGGGCGGGGGACAAACCTTTTGGATGCTTTTTGGGGTAGAGGACGAAAGACCAGTGAAAAGATTCTTGTAAGAAAGTTGTAACTCAATAAGGTGATGATAGAATAATGATTTTGTGGATCCAAATAATAAATTGTCAGGGGAAAGTGAATAAAAAAAATGAAATTAATTAAATGAGAATTTTTTGAAAGAAAAAAGGGAAAAAAGATTGAAGCAAGCTACACATCACCCTCAAAAAATATGGTGCAATTAATTGAGTGTTACTTTGAGGTCTGATATTTTTGAGTTGAAAAACTTAGGAAATAGTCTCTTTTATCTCTGTAGGATAGTGATAAGGTCTGATATATTTAAGTTGAGGGTTTTTAGGAAATAATCTCTTTATTTCTATGAGATAGTGGTAAAATCTGATATTTTTGAGTTGATGGTCTTCTGAAAATAGTTTTTTCATCTCTATGAGGTAGTTTTTCTATCTCTATGAGGTAGTGATAAGGTCTGCATAAATTTTACCCTCCCCTGACCTCATCTATGAAATTTCACTAGATATATAATTATTGTTATTATACTTTCGTAACTTAATAAGAGGCTATAAATTAAAATTTGAATATGAGAAAAAAATTATAGGTAGCACTTTTTATAAGTGGAATTTCTCAAAAATAGCCGTATTTTAAAATATCGTCGAGGATAAAAAGTAAAAAAATTAGAGACAGCTTCGTCAGCAATGACATAACTTTTTGGACAATTGGAGGCGAAAAAGTCAAAATCACTTTATCGGAAGAGGCTTTAAAGTCAAAATCACTACATTTTATTATTGTGTGAATTATTGGTAGGACTCTTATTGGTCGTCAAAAATTCAACACTTTCAAAATATTTAAGTAAATTAAAATATTACTAGTCATTTGTCTTGAATAAAAATAATTATTACTTGTAAGTTATAAATGATTGTTAGTTTAAATATAATAATTATTTTACTTATTTTTAAAATTTTATTTCATCATATTATCAAGATCGTTATTATCTATAATGAAAAAAAATATTGTGTGTTATAATGTGTGAAAAGTTAGAACTAAAAATTTGTTAAAAGAGAAAAAAATTTAAAATGGATTAAAAAAGTAAGTATTATAAATAAATTGAAATAAAAAAGTATTTAAGAATCATATTTTATTTTTTACCTTACATTTTTATATGGTAATCTTGTCTATATCATAATTTACTTTTCTTGTATTTCTGTCCTTCAAATTATTTATATATAACATTATGTAATAATAGAAAAATATAAATATATCTAAATGTTATATTTATTAAAATAATACGATATGATAGATAATAAAATAATATGTACAATTAGCCAAACAAAGTGCATGGGATTATTTGTTACACGAGATGAGATAAACAAAGAAGTTTCATGGCTTGGGATAGTTTAAGAAATTAGTTTATCTTAGCTATTATATGAGATGCAATGGTGGATGAATCCCAAAAAGTTGTAGATACTTCAAATAAAAAAATACTCTCTTTTTAAAAAAGGATGATTTAGTTTTTATTTTAGTCTGTTTTAGGAAAAATAATTTTTTTTGCAATATTTTAGTTTTAATTTTTCACTTGGCATATTTACAGCCACAAGATTAAAGGTCATTTTGATACATTTAATATAACTTTAATTTACGATAATAAAATCAAAAAAGTTTTCTTTATTTTCTTAAAAACTTCGTGTCGTGTCAAGTCAATTTAGGCCCTTTTTTTTTTAAAGAAAGGGAGTAAGATAAAGTTAATCCCAGAATTTCATTTAAAAAAATGTTATTTACGAAAAAAACACTTGTACCTCAACAGGAAAAACTATTTATAAGTGGCTACCTTCTTACTTTCACACTCCTTTGGTTTTAACTATTCGTGTGTTTGATATCATCAGTGTATATATATTTCAATGGTATCAAGGAGGAAGAGACAAATGCTACTAAAAATTACTAATTAATATCATCAAAGTATATATACTCTCATAATATCAAAAGGAAGAAACAACAATTTGGTAAAAATACTCCTTAGTTACTCGTTGATTCCCTTGGAGTTTATAAACTTTGATGGCGAGAAGGAACAGACGGTGTTTCGATGAAAAAATTGTTCAATTATGATTTGATATCATCATAGTATATAGATACTATCAGAATATATATATACTTCGATAGTATTAAGGATGAACAAGAAGTGAACTAGTTGAATAAATTATTTGGATTGTAGATCCAATCAAAATAATATAAGGAAAAACTAAGTTTGTACCCCTTTAAAACAAACTATTTACATTCATATATCATTTTACATTTTGTACCCTCATACTATTAAAATTTTGCCCCTCTAATATTAAAATTTGTGCGCTGATTTCACGTCTCGAGCCTACACCCTGGACGTGGCCAGCACTCGGAAACCATTTATGGTTCCAAGAAAACCACTTGGCCTGGCTACTTACTCAGCAGAATACTTAATAACAGTGGAAAAGCTATAGAAACAATAAGATAGTTCATAACTGTCTGCATAACTGAATGAAAAACTCTTAAGCAATATCTGAATAAACTGGAAACTGAAATACTATTACATGGTCTATGGAACCTATATTACAAATGTCTGAAAGGACTACTGAAACAGGCCCCAACTAGCCAGAACTAAAAAAATAATACTGAAAAGCAACATAACCCAAGAGCCTCGGACTGAGAAGAGGCCTCACCACTGTGTGGAAGCTTGCAAGTTCTCAACGAAGCGACTGCTGAGGAACTCGGTCACCTGCGTCTGCATCATAAAACGATGCAGGTCCTAAGGACGTCAGTACGTGGAATTTACGGTATGTAAGATGGTCAAAACATTTAAACAGTATATCATAATGCTTCTCAAAAGACATAAACATAGTTCATAATTAAATAACAATAATCACACAAGTTTGTATGCTGAAAATAACATGCTGAAAACGGATAAAAAAAACTTAGTTTTTTAGCTGGGGAGTTTTCTCTAACCGACAACCACTACTATGAGCTTCGTGGTAATACATCGTCTTACCCACGCTGCCAGAGTTGTCCCGTACTTTGCCGGGGTAGGGGACGAATAACTAGGAGAGTGGATCCATCTCAAAACTGGGTCATCTCAGTGGCTAATGAGGAAGGTATTGTAGTACAATCATATCCTATGTTGGCTACATAGTTTATGAGTTTAAGCAATTTATTCTACTCTCACCCATATCAGTGTTCAATACCACTCCCAAAAATGATCTTTATATAGCTCATAACTTTTAAAGAATGAATTTTTGAAATCTAATCTTTGGGGGACTTAGCCCAACTTTAACTTTTCTCAAACTTTTCTCAACTAAATTCTTTAACTTATCTGAAGAACAAACTATACTTTCTTGGCTGATATGCAGAAAATAGACTTTTAAAATGCACTTCTTGAACTAAGCTTAAAAGTACTCAAACTAGCCTTTTCTTTTCTTGAAGTAATACTAAGATTTCCAAGAAAACTCAAAAATAATAATTCTTGTTCATGAATG
This sequence comes from Solanum medicagineum, assembly GCA_026153255.1. Taxonomy (NCBI): domain Eukaryota; kingdom Viridiplantae; phylum Streptophyta; class Magnoliopsida; order Solanales; family Solanaceae; genus Solanum; species Solanum medicagineum. The sequence continues at coordinate 1,808,386 of JAPFFP010000103.1, forward strand.
GATATAAACTTGATAAAAATTCTTTAATAGACCAAGAATCACAATATTCATCAAGAATCTATGAAAGTTACTATGAAAATTGTCATATCGTGCAAAGTTTACGGGAAACTTAGTCTCAATTTATACTTGAAGATTCATGGGTGAAAACTAGTTTCAATCTCCAAATATATTAACAGAATAATTACTTTTGGGTAGCCTTACATACCTTGGAATGACTTTTTGGAAGATTGAAAGAAAAATTTTGAATGCCCTAAGGTTCTTAAATTCTACGCTAGAAGTTCTGAGAAGGGTTTCTTGCATTTAACATATAAATGTGAAGAAGAAATATGTTTTTAAACATTAATTGACTTAAACCTGACTTAGTTTAGGATATGGAGTATGGGAAAGGTCGGAATTACCCTTGCCCATTAAAAGGAAAAAACGCCTCTAAGTTGCACTAATGCGCGATGTGCACTAGTGTTAAAATCCACTTTTTCGCAAAATTTCAGCTTTCATCAAAAATTTTCAAAAAAAATGTAAGTGTAGTTCCGCGTCCACTCCGCGTCGCGAAAGAGGCGCGCAAACCCCACTGTTTTAAGCTCACTTGTACAAAAATAATTCGCGTTTTTTCGGGTTTTTGCCGAGTTGAGACCATTTTCCAACTCGAGTTTTCGCACTAATCACAAATCCGATCTCGGATTTGCAAACGGAGCAAGGGAAGACACATTACGTGCCAGGTCAATTCTAGGGGTATTTTCGTCATTTTCACGAGGTGTTACACTGACGTCAACACTGCTCGTATGATATACCAATAAGGTATACATATACCAATACGGTGTCACAGATGATTAGGCTCAATTTTATATGATAATGATATGATATAAATATACCGAAAGAGTATATAACGAATATATTCTACTAATTTAGAGTTTAATAATTATTTTATTTGTTTCTCAAAAAAATCCTATATTCCAATTGGATGCCAATATACCGTCAGAGTATATTTCATAGTAGTTATACTGACGTCAGCATGGTGTGAGCACGTGAAATAAAGAGGGATAAGTAGGTAGAAAGGTAAATAGTTAAGCTAATTGATCCATTAAAAGTATATAGTTTAGATTGAATCTATTAAAAATAAATGATTTCAAATTAGATCTGATTTATATACTTTTCTCTAAATATATTGGGTTGGATCTAATCTAGATAAACTTTGCATAATAGGTCAAATGTGTATAGTTTTCCATTATTATTTTTATATTGTAAAAGGAATATTCGAGTGTCCTAGGTTAGCTTTGAGCAGTACTCTTATCTGTCAAGTAATATTTGTCCAGATTGCAAAATCAAAATAAAATTAATTATTTGTATCATAGTTATTCTTAATATTAAATATTCTTAAATAAAATTAATCAACTTGATTTTGTTCTTAAGTAAGTGTAATTTATTAAAGAGAGAGAAAATAAACTAGTGAAAAATATCTTTTACTTATGACTTAAACTAGTGAACAATTTTCTTTTTTCCCACGTAAAACATAGAATAACTAATACAATATTCGCTTTATATTTTTCTTTTTATGTAACTAATACATGTATAAATTATAAAAAATATATTTTTAAGTTTTAATTTTATGCACGATACATTTTGAAATAACTAATACATGAATTACTAAATCACGCATAATTAATCTCCGCTTTATCAATACCTAAGTAGCTAATTTTTGAAATTTTACTGACACCTATATAACTCTAATCAACAAACAAACTACCCTTGAGTCTATAAAAATAAGTTTATTACTGAACACTTTTTGAGATTTTATCCTAAACAGATAATTTCGTATTTTACAAAATTA
>JAPFFP010000103.1:1830494-1842605 GCA_026153255.1 Solanum medicagineum
AATGAACTCGATCCCCTAGTCAAAATTTCCTTCCACTTATCTTTTTTAGGAAACAGTCTTTCTATCGATAAAATAGTAGTAAGGCCTGCGTACAATCTACCTTACTTATACTCCACTTGTGGTATTTTACTCTCTGTGTTGTTATGGACTAATTTTTTATCTGCCAACCTATATTCGTACACAATCAACGGAAGTCTTCTCGATATATATTGCAACGAGTGTGGTTCATTCGAGAAATTCCTACCTCTCTTCATCTTAGGCTTGCAGCTACTATAATAGTAAATTGTCCGAGCTTTATCAATAGGAGAAGCCTAAATTTGTGTTAGATATTTCCTTTGTCTAGAATGAGCTTCTAATAGTAAAATAAGAAACTAAAAGATTTCGTTGAAATTATTCGTTTGGTAATTTTTCGAAAAGCTACCTTTCAGTTGGCTAGAATCTGTCACCTGAATGAAACTAGATCTCGTGGAATCATAGAAAATATGAATAATTCAGCAAAGATGATTTGGTTTTATAAATATAAAGAAATTTTTAGTACACATTTTAAAGAGCACCCATATTTTTGAGTCCAAGAACCACACCAACACCAATAATGTGACCTACAGTCCCACAAGCCAAAGTATCAGCAAGTGTAAATCCAGCAGGGTCCCCTGTCTGTAAGCCTGAGTCCCTAACTTCAAGTTTTAGCCCTGCTGTTGCCTTCCTGTTTGCTGATGGTGCAAGTCCAAATCTACCAGCAAATAACATTAGGGTGGTTGATGTCACCATTATCTGTCAACAACACAAATAACAAGTTTAATACGTAAATATATACTAGTTAATTAGCTAACGTTTGAACAAATTACAGCTCAGAGCAAACATGTAGTTGTAATTTCAGTTTGAGTTTTGTGTAATTCGCATGATTTATATAAATATTGTGCGCGATTGTACAAAACTTGTGCGCAAATCAAATTGTATAGTATATTATACAAACGTTGTGCCGGAATTTTACAGCGAAATATATAAACATTATACAAAAATCGCGAATTATACAAATATAGACAAATGTTGCGTGAATTATACAAACATTACTATAACTATAGTTACGAAATGTAATTACCCAAACTATAGCTATGAAGTATAATTAAGATATTTTTGAGTGGTTATGTGTGCAAATTGCTATGAAGTATAATTAAAGTATTTGTGAGTGGTTATATGTGAAAATTCCTCTAATTATTTATGGGATATAGACGTAGAGCATAATTTTTCCCGCTCCCCCTTTTTTTTTTTTTTATACTGTATGGTATTTTCTAATTTGCAGTACCTAATAGTGTAAAAAGAATCTTTTATACGCTCAATCAACTGCAGAGCGACGTTCAGAATTGAACCCCCTTGAGAAATTATATTATATAAATTGTGTAAAAATGACTTTTTTATGTTATATGTAAAATTATTGAATTTTTGAATTCGCAAATCTTACTTAGGAATACAACTGTCGTTTCTGATAGACACTCGATTCAAAACAAATGTAATCAAGTGTGATAGATTGGGCTTTTGGGGGGGGGGGGGGGCGGTGGCGAAATAGCAAAACAAAATAACATGACAGTGAAAATTATGAAATAAGATATTCCCTCCGTTTCGAAAATATTAACTTACTTTCTATTCTAATCTGTTTGAAAAAGAATTGCCTCTTTCCTTTCTTGACAACATTTTAATTTCAACTTTTCACGTGACATGTTTAAATCCACATGATTAAAAAACATTTTGATACATTTAACATAACTTTCATTTACAATCCTAAAATCAAAAAAATCTACTTTATTTTTTAAAATTTTATATCAAGTTAAATTAAGTTATTTTTTTTTTTAAACAGAAAGAGTAATATGTATGCACATACTAATTAAGGGATAATTCTAGGAAGTGGCAAAAAGGAGTTCAAAATAATTTTTGTGGAACATTTATTTCTGTTTTATATTTTTTAACGTAGAAACTAAAAATCCAAACATGTGGTTTACTGATTTTAATATTCTTCAAATTAAAATTTTCTTATTATATTTTATACTAAAGTTTTAGCAAAAGGTGATTGGTTAATATTTACCAAATTAGTGGATGAGCCAATGAATTCACAACGAGCTCCCATAGCACCTTGTCCTTTGTTTTTCCTTGGTTGAACTGATACCTGCAGAAATATACAAACGATATTATAAAAAATTGGAGTTCACATTTTGAGAATATGATTTTTATCTTATTATGTTGATTATTAGATCGAAGAAGTACAGGGAAAGATGACAGAGATGATATGGCGAAACTTCATCTCGTCGAGGATATGACCTTAGATAGAAAGGATTGGAAGTCGCGCATTAGGACAGAAGACTAATAGGCTAGTAGGGGTAGGATGATGTCTGGCCTTGTGATATAATAGGAGGATGAGTTGTGTCTTTATATTTTGTATTGTTATAATCCATCTTATATTTGTTATTCACATACTATCATTTACTTTACACTTAGTTGTTTTTCTTTGTTCTTTTCTTTTCACTTTTTCTCATATATAGTATCTTCTGCTTATGGAGTCTGATATTTTTGAGACGAGGGTCTTCCGGAAATAACTTTTCTATCTCTATGAGGTAGTGGTGAGATCTACGTACTTTTGACCCTCCCCACATCCCACTTGTGAGATTCCATTTTGAATTTCTTTATTAAAAAGAGGAATTAGCAATACACTAAATTTGTAGCTAAACAATAGAATCTATTGTTAATTCTATTGAGAATTAGAGCGAAGCTATCCTTGCGACACCCCTTAATAGAAAAGAGTTACATATGTTGACACCTCTTGATACAAGTGGTTAAATTATTGTAAAAGTTTATTATGGTTGTGTGTTTGTACCTACTAGTGATATAATTTTAAATTTTTTACGTCCCTAAAAAATCGACCAATGACATTATCAAAAAAAAATTATAAATAGGGAAAGAACTAACCAAGCCCTGGACTGGAGAAGTTGAGAAAGCTTGGGGTCTGAGGCCATTGAATTGTGGAAGAGTAGTCATCATGGTGGAAGCCATTGTTGCAAGAAACTCAAGATTATCAAAAAATGGAAGTTCTTTTTTTATTTTTTTTCTCTTTGTTTAGGAATACTTGTTTGCTTATTGTATGTTTAAATTGTTATAAAATCTATTTGGGGTGTAAAGAATTTATGTGGCATTGGCCTCATGAAGAATTTGTGGCCATAGAAAGAGGCTATTATGGATACACTTGGATACTAGTTTGGTGAGGTGTCATTCATATATTGGCTTATTCAAAATGGATAAGATTTTATGATTTGTCTACAAAATTTTGTTGGAATTCTTAAAGTCTGGTGTGTGATCATATTTTATTGTGCAATTTAAAAATAGTACTCGCTCCGTTTTGAAAAGAATAATCTATTTTGACTTGACACAAAGTTAAGAAAAATAAAGAAGATCTTTTATTTATGGTTCTAAATTAAAGTTAAGTTTAATGCACTAAAATATCATTTAATCTTGTGGCTCTAAGCATGTTATATAAAAAGTTGAAATTGAAATGTTGCTAAAAAGGATTTGAGGTCATTCATTTTGAAACTGACTCAAAAAAATAGGTAATTATTTTTTAAACGAGGGAGTAATTTCTATTTCTAAAAGTAAGAAAATGATATTTGAATGAAATTCATTTGATCATGAATACACATTGAAGTTGAATTTTAAAATGTTATGACCTAATGTGTTTTATAAAGTTCAATTCCGAAGAAAATGAAAACAAATTGAAGTTGAATTTTAAAAACTTATGGCCTAATATGTTTTTTAAAGTTCAATTTCGAATAAAATGAAAAAAGAAAACCATCATCAAATGCCTTATAGCTTGCTTATCTAAATTTCTACCTTCTCGGTGAAAGTTCAATTCTTGCTTTATATTCGTCCCTATTTTTTCGAAAGTTCTAATTTTCTCATCATACTCCGTATGTAGCGAATACTCTCCATTCCTTTTTTCTCATCGTCTATTAAATAGGATACCCCCTTAATGATTATTTTTACTAAGTGTCTGATTTACTAAATTACCTTTGTTAATGGTTATCAAAGTTGTAACTCCAACAAAATTTGGAGTGAGGGTATTTAAAATTAATAGCAATATCAAAAGGAAATAAGTAATAAATAACTCTTGATTTGCTAAAATCAACATATAAAAATGAACTTTATAGTTTTTGCACGAGGGGTTAGTAAAAAGGAATAGATGGAGTACATCATATCGCCATTGAATTATTCTCAAAATATTTATATCAGAGGTTTGTCTTCCATTTTGGAAGTCTCAAGTTCGAAATCTATTGCTACCAAAAGCAAGGGATTTGCCTTTTGAGTCGAGCTTATCGCACTGAACTTACCTAGCGCGAGATATCTCTCCTGTGTAATTTAGGAGCTATTGCATAATAGCGGGAGTTTACCCAGTGCACACCCAATGGATAGCGTCCGTGGTTCCCCTCATTAAAAAATCACAAGACTTGTGATAATTCTTTCACACTGCAGTTAAAATTGGCAAACAAAACAAGAGAAAATTCAACAGTTATATATATTTATACTAGACTTCGACACTTAACATCTCAAACAATTTTTTTAAAAAACTAATGTACAATAATCTTAGTAGAGAAATAGAACATAACATCTTCAGTTGGCTTCAGGCCATTATATCATAATACTGCAACAGTAATTTCTACAGCAGCAAAGAAAGCAGTCATTTTGACAATGTCTTCCCCTTCAAATATCCTCTAGCTTAGTCCATATCCAATATGAGAGAGAGAGCGGTGATACAATCACGTTCTTGCTTGAGTACTGTAGGTCAGCATCTATCCATCCTAGAAACGAAGCAACAACACAGGTTAGCCAGTAAACATGCTGCAACCAAGATATCGTGATGCAAGTTCTAGAGGATCAGGTGGTAAAACAAAAATCTCAGCAGACGGAGACAAAATATCTTGAATTGGGCCAGCTTGTCATGCTATAATCATAAAGGCATAATAAATAGATAGTACACACCTTTAACTTGGATTCAACTGACGACTGAACAATCCGACTTTGAAGGTGCACATCTGGACACTTCTAACTCGTCTCCACTGTGTTAGTTGAACACTTCAACTTACAAAATGATTATCTAGACACATCCAAACTTCATGTGTCATGCTAGCGTCGGTTGTCCACAAGACACCGTGGAACGAGTTAAGGTGTTTAGATATGCATTCTCAAAGTTGGGAGTGTTTAGTTGTTAATTGAGGCTACGTTAAGGAGTTTGTTTTATGCCTATTACAAAAGATTCTAGAAACACACAGAAACGAGTCACACAGTGATTTTTCCTATAATGAGATCCTCAAGTTTAGTCATCCCAAAACCATCCTACATGTCGTTAAGCAAGGGCATGGTGATACCAATGTTCATACTCTAGTCACTCAAGTGTTCGTATAGGTGACACATCTACAAATCCTATAAACGAAGCAACAACGTAGAACTTAAACGACAAAAAAATGCTGCAACCCAGATATCGCTAAGTAACTCTCTCTCTAAGCTGCTACAAATATTTCACCCAACAAACCAGCTTTATTCCCAACAGAATGGTTGACTTTTTGATTGAAGAGGTGGATGCATATTATCACAATAAGGCTTTTTAATTATCCTTATAAAATGATCCATCATCTATCCTGTTATCTTATGTTATATACACTCTCACTTCAAAATATAATGAAGTTTCCAACAGGTAAAAGGTTTCAATTTTGCTTCATCCCAAACTTGAAAAATATAAACACTTTGACAAATAAAAGGCAAAATCCTAACACATTAATGGTATCAACAAGAAAAGCTGAACAGCAAATTAAGCTGGAGTATCAGTAGAAACAGATTCAAGGACCAAATGATTAGAATGTGTCCGTCATAATACTGAGTAGTTGCACAGCGGCGCAAAGGATGTTTAAATTAACAACCACAAATATAGGCATATACGAGGCACTTTACCCGGCTATAGTTACTTAGCAAGTACCGAGAAAAGATACCATTATATTCTTAGGGCTAAACAAACCAGTCAAGTTAATTATACTCTACCAAACTTCTCTATTTCCCACAACATGATAAAGAGAAAAAGGACATTTAGAAAATTAAAGGATCCAAAACAAGAAGATAGGTGTACAAATGACATTAAAACTGAGAGATTAATGGAATTTACCATCAGCAGAATGGAGGGGCCATCAATATTCGAAGAGCATCTCATCATCATCAGAATAGTTGCTGGCATCAGAAAATTCATAATCATCATCATCCTCAATTGAGATGAGGTCGATGTCAGAAAATCCAGATGGGTAATCCTCATCAAATGATTCTAAATCATGCATTTCAGTATCAAGCCCATAATCTTCGGTGGGGTCCTGAGGACGTCTGAGATATTTGATCTGTTGAGAACATCGCTTCCCTACATCCCCTGCTAGCTGGACATTAAGGCATCGTCGCAGATCAAGTGATTCAAGCTGAGGACAACCATTAAGAATAGCTTCCAATCCTTCATTTGTCATCTTATTTCCAAAGAGTTGAAGGTGGTGCAGTTCAGGCATGTTCTGTGCAATTGCTATGGCCTCTTCATCATATTCAATGTAGGGGTGTCTACAGATCTGGTTGTTTAACTTAAAAGACTTTAAAGCACGACAAGAACGGCCTATAGTTTCAATGGCTTCTGTGGTGATAGAGATGTAGTAAAGGTGCAGTTCCTCCAACAATGGCAACTTCTTCACTGCTGCACTCAACCCCTCGGCTGATACATTATAGGAACATACAAGTCGAAGATGTTTGAGCTGGGATGATCTGTTAAAAAGATTCAGAGTTTTATCACTAAAAAATAGAGATGCAGCATTTAAAATATCCATGGGGATGTGAACACACACAAGCGTCAATCGTGCAAGGAATGAAGCAGTCTTTTATTGAGCAGTAACACACAGTTATATACTTATATTGGTCAAGCAAATTCACATGATCATTTGTTGCACATAATTCAGATGCATCATATAATGTAGTTTTACTTGTAGTCATTTATGAGTACATGCTTGTGCCAGTTCAAACATTTCCATGAAAGTTTAGCAGGACCAAAACAAAATATTGTGAACATAAATTAGGTTGCTTTCTATTTGTTCATCTATTAAATTGTATTTCTACAGAGAAGTACAGACTAGCTTCCCGAAAGTATTTCTACACTTCTGTAATGGTCCACATCTAACATTCAATCTTTACAAAAAGGGAAAAGGCATAAATAATCCCCTAGAATGGAGACAAATTTCACACACTTGTTCTTTGCAGGGGTCCAATTACCTCCCTAAAGTTCTTTGAGGAATAGCCGAATAGATACCATCCTGGAACAAGATAACCAAATTTCAGCATGCAATAAATGCACATGCTTCTACGTGTAATTTGATAATTTTTTAAAATGATAAAATATATGATCATATTGCTAGCATTTGTGGTAAGAAGCTCTATAATTATTGTAAGAGGCACGAGCATATAATCAAGAAGTGTCCTACACGTCCTCAAAACTGCAGGATCAATGCCTTTCAAGCAGGGATAAATGGTCCCACTTTTGATAACTCGTCTTCAATGAGAAGTAAGAATCAATTTGCTACTCCAGCAGCTGGACAAGTTCTTAATCCTGAAATGGTACAACAAATGATTGTGTCATCCATTTCAACTTTGGGCTACAAGGCAACAATATTACATCTAATTTTTGGCTTATTGATTCTAGCACTTCCAACCATATGACCAACTCAACTAATGTGCTAAAAAATGCACACAAGCGTCTGGGCCCCTCACAAATTCAAATTGCCAATGGTAGTAATTTACCCATAGCGAAGGTTGGGGATATTACTCAAACTTTCGAGAATGTTTTTGTATCACCAAATCTCTCCACTAGTCTTATTTCAGTTGGTCAATTAGTAGACAACAATTGTAATGTGAATAATTCTCGTAATAGTTGCCTTGTGCAGGCTCAGGTATTGGAGATGATAATTGCGAAAGGGCCTAAATTGGAAGATTATTTCCTATACACTTTTCCATTCCCGGTGTTCTGTCTTTTGCTTGCACTTTGCAACTAGTAAGACGGAGGTTTGGCAAAAACATCTAGGGCATCCAAATTGTATTGTGTCGTCTCATTTATCAAATTCTTATTTATTGGGAAATAAAAATCAATTTTCAGCTTCCTCTGATTGTTCTACTTGTAAATTAGGCAAAAGTAAAATTCATCCTTTCCTAATTTTGGTAGTCTGCTGCAAAGTGTTTTAATGTCATTCATAGTGACGTTAGTGGCATTTCACCAATTATTTTGCATGCTCATTTCCAGTATTTTGTGATATTCATAGATGAGTATAACGGTTTACATAGTGTATTTTCTTCATTCCAAATCGAAGGTATTTTCCATGCTCCAAATTTTTTGACTTACATTGAAGCACAATTTTCTACCTCTATCAAGATATTAAGATCTGATTCGAGTGAAGAATGTACGTCTTACGAATTCAATAACTTCTTGCTTGAGAAAAGAATAGTCTCACAGCGCTTTTTCCCATATACAACACGACAAAATGAAGTTGATAAGCGTAAGTACTTTATTGATCGAGTCATCTTCCTATCTAAATAATGGGTGAAAGCTTTGTCTATTGTTGTTTATTTGATTAATAATAGACTGTCATCTTAAGTATTGAATCTTGAGTCTCCATTTCATCATCTTTATCACAAAATCCTAGTTATTATGGTTTTCACACATTTGGTTGTGTTTATTTTGTGCATTGGCCTCTTCTCTCAGCGCAACGAACTTTCTGTTCAGTCTACTAAATGTGTTTTTATGGGATATAGTACTTCGTAGAAAGGTTATTTAATATGATTCAAGTTCAAAAGTTTCTTGTTTCCAAAAATGTTGTTATCTTTGAGAATCAATATTTCTTTCCTAACTATGTTGAGTCCTCTTTCGTCTATCCTCTTCTTCCTATTATTGAGGATTTGTCACCTTCTTCTAAGTGGTTCAAACCTAGATTTATATATATACGACGTCAGTCAACTTTATCCCTTCTCGAAATAGATCCACCACCTGAGACTGCGGTACAACCAAAATCTAAAATTTCTTCAAGGCCTACTCCTCTTGAGCCTCCTCGGCAATCAACCAGAGTATCTAAGCCTTCTAACTTGTATGGTCTTCTTCTACTTTATCCACCATCTCTATTCTAACAGATTATTCACAAGCCCCCAAGCTTGAATGTTGGCAGAATGCAATGGAAAGAAGAAACTTTGGCTCTTAAAAAACAACACAAGGGACATTGTTACTTGTCCTTCAGAATGTCCATTTAATACGATGTAAATGGGTTTATTCAGTTAAATTTCACGCAGATGGAACTCTTGATTGGTAAAAAGCTTAATTGGAGGTCCTTGGTAACTAAATCTGCGGAGACTTTTGCATCAGTAGCAAAAGTCACTACGGTGCGAACTATTATTGCCATTGTTGTGTCATCAAATTGGCCTCTTCATCAAATGGATGTCACAAGTGCTTTTCGGTGATCTCAAAAAAGATATCTATATGACCCCCCCCCCACCCCGGTTTGTTCTCATCGCCTACATCAGATGTAGGTAAGTTGAAATAGTTTGTGTATAAATTAAAACAAGAAGCTCCTAAACCTTGGTTTGACAAGTTTCTATCTACTTTGCTTCAATTCTTTTTTGAGTAGAACAAATATGATTCATCTTTATTTCTTCGAAAAACATCTACAAGTTGTGTTCTTCTTGTGGTGTATGTAAATGATATTATTATCGTGGAACTCTTTCTTCCCTAATTGCTAGCCTACAACAACCACCTAAGGATTCTTTTCATATGAAAGATCTTGGTACTTTTTGGGGTTAGAAGTTCATTATGATTCTTTACGTGTGTTTTTAAACCAACACAAATATATTCCGGATTTGATTATTTTGGCTAGTCTTCAAGAATCTTCCTCAACAAATAGTAGATACTCCTTTGGAATTGAATGTAAAATATCATCGTGCAGAAGGAGATCTTCTTCCTAATCCAACTTCATATCAATAATTAGTTGGGAGTCTAAATTATCTTAATATTACTCAACTTGATATCACTTTTGTTGTTCAAAAATTGAGTCAATTTAAATAGGCTCCTCGCCATCTACATTGAGTGGTTGTCTGTCGCATTATTCGATCTCTTGGGAACATCTACTCCTGGATTATTCTATCTTAATGGTTCTCTGATTCAACGTAATGGATTTAGTGATTCTGATTGGGCCGGATGTCCTGATACTCCTCATTTCATCATAGGTTGGTGCATGTTTCTTGGAGATTCCTTGATATCACGGAAGAGCAAAAAGCAAGATCGTGTTTAAAATGTATCGCACAATGTCTACTGCTTGCCAGAGATTGTTTGGCTTCATGGTTTACTTGCAAAAATTGAATTTTCTCAATCCAATCCCACTCCTCTACATGCTGACAACACAAGTGTCATTCAGAGTGCTATCAGTCCGGTTTATCATGAAAGTACCAAACACATAGAAGTGGATTAGATAAGAGAATAAGAACTCTTCCACATGTATCCAGTGATCTTCAAATAGCTGATGTGTTTGCAAAATCTATGGCACAACAACGTCATCATTTTTTGGCATTTTTGGTTCACCGGCATCAATTTGAGGGATGTTAGCATGTTGGACAGATTCTAATAGTTGTACGTATCTATGAAACATCTCTAAATATTTATGTAATTATAGTGTCAATTGTTTTCCATATATAGGAGATATCGGGGATTAATGTAGCATAATTTTACATATATTATAATTAGGAATAACAAATATTTAGGGGTGTAAATAGCATATTATTAGGCAAGTAAATCAGAACTTTCTATTTGACGAAAGAACTCTCCGTTTGAGAGTAATCAATCCGCAAACTCGACAAGAACTCCCTGTCAGAATGAACGAAATCAATCTCCTATCAATTAAATCTCAAAACCTTTATTCTTTTCCCTATCGTAACAAATAAAGGGAAACAAATCATAAGGTCTCATGTTCAAATCCTAGTGATTTCTTTCCATTTCCCAAGCCTTGGAGCACACGGTTACCGATAATTGTGATACTGGAAGGTAGGAGATAAAAGGGAAAACCCGATGCACTAAAACTCCCGCTATGCACACGGTTCGGGGAAGGGCCCAATCACAAGGATTTGTTACCTTAAATTTCTGCCAAAGGTTGTTTCCAAGGCTTTGAACCTACAACTTCTTGGTCATATGGCAGCAACTTTATCAGTTACTCCAAGGCTCCTTTTGAAGGTAGCAAGTACCTCGTGAAATAGTTGTGGTATGTGCAAACTGACCTAGACACCATGGTTGTTAAAAATAATTAAAAAGAGAAGTTTTCCCCGTCAATCCAGTTGCCACCTAGGAGATAAGTGGGTAGGAAAAGGGTTACGGATAAAGTGGTCTTAGGCCACCGACCTGAGAGACTTGACCAAAATATTTACTTCTTAGTCAATTTACATCATGTAAGTTGGCAACTTAAACACTTCCAGGAAAAAAAAAGGATAAATGTACCCAACATGACATAAAATCTCTAGAGCTAAGAAACAAGAAACTAGTCTAGGAAACAGCTCACTGTACCAAGATGTTTGTTACTATGGCATAAACTTGTTTAAGCACAATAGCATGCTAATGAATAAAACTCATAACAGAACCACAAGCACAAAAGAAATCTCGTAAAGAATACATGCTTAAGGCCTTCATTTAAAGATAATCCAGAGCCAAACAGATATTATCTATACTTAACCATGTACAGTTTCTCTTGTCCATGTTACTAAGAGATATCAAGATTCATCTTCAACCTACTGTTCTTTATTTTGATTCTTTTCACAGTTGGGTGAAACAAGAAGATAATCTTCAACCTACTGTTCTTTATTTTAATTCTTTTCACAGTAAGGTAAAAGAAGAAGATAACAGAGCTATTAGCTGAAATTATTAACTCTATAACTCTCGTAAAGTTTAGGAAATTTATCCAGTGCTAACAAACAACAACAACATACCCAGTAAAATCCCACAAGTGGGGTCTGGGGAGGGTAGAATGTACGCAGACCTTACCACTA
>JAPFFP010000103.1:1842705-1854191 GCA_026153255.1 Solanum medicagineum
TTTACATGTCATATGTTGTATCTACAGTCCTACAGCTCCAATATTACGACCACCAAAAGAATCATCTCAAAAGTAATCGAAAGATAAAGTAAAGTATATTGCTTATTGATGGGTGGTAACTCGAGGGGTGGAAGAATCACCAAGCCATGGTCGATCCTATCACGGGGGGTAGCCGGAGGGATTAAAGGAAAAGCCTAGCTAGGGCCGATCCCAATATAGATTTACCACTGATCAGCTGGTCATTTGTATTACATGTTGTGCACAAATTATAGAGTAAAGGTAAAGTAATAAAAAGAACATACAGTACATGATCCCACAGTACAACTAAAGGTGGTCTCTTATCCGATACCAATGCATAGTTTCATTTGAGTTGTTACTTCGTATACAGTATTACCTACCTTACATATTCAGTACATTATCTCGTACTAACGTCCCTTACGGGGGACCTACATTTCATGCTGCAAGTACAGGTGCTAGTAGATCTCCCCAATAGGAGTACAGGATATCCAGCTGCTGTTACCAAGCTCCAGGTCGCTTTGGAGCTTTGTGTGTGTCTAGAGCTTACATTTTTGTATTGTACAGTTAGTCGAGGCGGGGCCTGTCCTGACCCTTATTAGATACTTTTCCTTATCTAGAGGATTTGTAGACTATGTAAATTAAAGTGTGGTCATGTCTCGTACCTTAAACACCGTGGCCCCAACGACCTAGCCATATGCATTTTTGTCATTATTTGTTTTCTTAAAGGCATGCCAAATGTAGAAATCCCTTACAATATGTATAGAAAGCGCATAGATACAAGTTGGTTCTCCCGAGCCTCATCGGCAACGGGTGTCAGTCCGCCCTAACGGGACTTTGGGCGTGACATATACTTGAGAACATGATATCCATTAAAAAAACATTTCATATTGTTTGAGCAACATTGCCGAAAGGTCCTCATTCATGCCTGAGAAGGCTAATACTATTCTCATCAGCTAAGTGGCTTGAGACACCTTGGAAGGAGGGTCACATCAGCGGCCAGCGCCACAAACCGTGGGCTAATCCCTAAGAAAAACTATCTAAATCACCTGTTACTTATTGCTTGGCCCAAAAAATCATACCAGGCATCCTGCGGTGCCGCTAGGACACCTGGGCATCTTGCTGGGCTTGTTACGGATGGGTTGGTTTAATTTTTTGGGTAAGTTGGCTCGGATGCCTGAGTAGCGCCACAAATCACGGGCTAACATCCACAAAAAGTTGACCAAATAGCCTCTTTCCTGTTGCTTGGCCCATAAAATCCTACCAGGCATTGTGCAGCATCGCCAGACCACCTAAGCCTTTTGCAGGCTAGTTACGGATGAGTCAGTGTAATTTTTCAGAATGCTGGCTTGGATTCCCGGGCAGCGCCACAATCCGTGGGCTAACATCCATGAAAAACTACCCAAATCGTCTGTTTCTTGTTGCTTTGCCCATAAAATACTCCCAGGCATCCTGTGGTACCGTCCGACCACCTAGGCCTCTTGCCAAGCTCATTACCGATTGGTCGGTGAAGTTTTTCTTGAATGTTTGCCCGGATCCCCAGGAAGCGCCACAATCCGTGGGCTAACACCTATGAAAAATTGCCCAAATATCCTATTTTCTATTGCTTTGCTCATAAAATCCTACCAGGCGTCATGCGGTGTTGTCGAGCCACCTAGGACTCTTTTTGGGCTTGTTACGGACCGATCGATGTAAGTTTTCTAGAAAGTTTGCCCATATCCACAGGAAGAGCCACAACCGTGAGCCTGACAAGAGGCCCAGGTGGCCCGGCGGCACAATCCGTGGGCTAACACCTATGAAAAATTGCCCAAATATCCTATTTTCTATTGCTTTGCTCAAAAAATCCTACCAGGTGTCATGCGGTGTTGTCGAGCCACCTAGGACTCTTTTTGGGCTCGTTACGAACCGATCGATGTAAGTTTTCTAGAAAGTTTGCCCATATCCACAGGAAGAGCCACAACCGTGAGCCCGACAAGAGGCCCAGGTGGCCCGGCGGCGTTAGCGGAGGCATGGTAGAATTTTATGGGCGGAGGAACAGGAAACAGGCGATTTCGAAAGTTTTCTGTGGGTGCTAGCCCATGGATTCTGGGGTTGCATGGGGCTCCGACGCAAGATTCCCGAAAAATCATACGGGTGGGTCCGCAACGAGCCCGACAAGAGGCCTAGGTGTCCCGGCAATGTTAGCGGAGACCTGGTAGGATTTTATGGGCAGATCAATAGGACACAGGCGATTTCGGCAGTTTTCTGGGGGTGTTAGCCCACGGATGCTGGGGGCTGCATGGGGCTCCAGCACAAGATTCCCGAAAAATTATACGGGCGGGTCCGCAACGAGCCCGACAAAAGGCCTACGTGGCCCGACGGCGTTGGCGTAGGCCAGGTAGGATTTTATGGGCCAAGGAACAGGAAACCGTCGATTTCTACAGTTTTCTGTGGGTGTTAGCCCACGGATTCTAGGACTGCATGGGGCTCCGGCGCAAGATTCCCGAAAAATCATACGAGTGGGGTCCGCGACGAGCCCGACAAAAGACCCATGTGGCCAAGCGGTATTGGTGGAGGCCTGGTAGGATTTTATAGGCCAAGGAAAAGGAAACAGTCGATTTCGGCAGTTTTCTATGGGAGTTGGCTCACGGATTCAGGGGGTGTATGGGGCCCTAGCAAGATTTCCGAAAAATCATACGAGTGGCTCCACAACGAGCCCGACAAGAATCCAAAGGGCCCGGAGGCGTTGGCGGAGGCCTTGTAGGATTTTATGAGCCGATAAACAGGAAACAGGCGATTTCGACAGTTTTCTGTGGATGTTAGCCCACGGATTCTGGGCTGCTGAGGGCTCTAGCTCAAAATTCTCGAAAAAGCATATGGGTGGATCCACAATGAGCCCTGCAAGAGGCCTTGGTGGCCCGGCAGCGTTGGCAGAGGCCTTGTAGGATTTTATGGGCCAAGGAATAGGAAATAGGCGATTTCGACAATTTTCTTTGGCTGTTAGCCCACAGATTTTGGGGCTGCGTGGGGCTCCGGCGCAAGATTCCCGAAAAATCATACGAGTGGGTCCGCAACGAGCCCGGCAAAAAGCCCAGGTAGCCCAGCGGCGTTGACGGAGGCCTGGTAGGATTTTATGGGCCAAGAAATATGAAATAGACGATTTCTGCAGTTTTCTGTGAGTGTTAGCCCACGAACTCTGGGTTGCATGGGGCTATGGTGCAAAATTCTCGATAGACCATACGGGTGGATCCACAACGAGCTCAGCAAGAGGTCCAGATAGCTTCGAACATCACCTGGAGCATTTTATAAGCTTCGAAATAGGAATCATGCGATTTCTTAGTTTTTCAAGGGTGTTATAACTCATCTATTATGTAAGTGCCGAGGCTCAAAACCTATTTTTCTCGAAAAATTAAGCTTCTCTTGATTTGGTCACAAAAAAATTTCAAAAATTAATTGACGAATACATCAAACTAGCCAGAGAAAAGGACTGAGAAATTCTTCTCAAAACAAGTCCAATCAAAGTTGACTTCTTTGAAGAAGAACCAACCCTCTCCCGCTGATTTGAGTCATAAATCCTTGAACTATAATTTGCGGGAAAAAAAAATCACCTGCGAAACTGGATTTGAAACCCAACAATTCAGCTCTAGGAGGAACAAGTATCAAGTATCAAGGACCCAAAAAAATACTTGAATACCTAAAAGGGATTAATTTTCTTGTTTTAGTAAAGAGCACACCAAGAAATTATACAAGAAATGTGTGAATGTTGATAGTGGATGTTCCAGACACATAACAGGCAAAACAGAGTTTCAAAGCTGTTACAGATATAGATAGAGGATATGTGAGATTTGGAGAAAAATGTCAAAAGGAGAAGTCAAAAGGGTTGGATAAATTCATTTCCAGGAACCACTCAACATACAGTAACTTTTGTGGAAAAATATATGAAACAAACTAAGCATGAACAAAAGGCCTCTTCTTAGTTCTCATAAAGAACTCACCACAACAACAAAAGAAAAAAGAAAAGAGGATCAAGCTCTGCCTCAATTCCAAACTAGGTGGTGTCAACACAGGATGAAACACGAGAAATCTGCGGGTCGCCCATCCTAATAACATTCTCGCCCAATCATATTTAAATTCATGACAGAATCCGGTGCACAAGTGTTCGTATGATTGCATCCCTCAAAGAGAATATTTTGCACTGGCTATGTATCAATGACACCCTCTAGCTCACGTAAGTTGTTCCGTATTAGCACCTAATCTCATAAGAACCAGCTTTGGTGATATAACGAACCCATTCAACTGTGTTGTAGCCACTCTTCTCCCACACCTGCACAAAGCCTAACTAGGTGAAGAAGCTGAATATTCATACCAAAAGAACACCAGTACTGAGTTGTTAGTTTGACAAACATACCTTAAGAAACCGAACACGCAATCCAGATGCTGTAAACATGGGAACCTGCAAAGAAAAAGGAATTGGTCATGAACTCTAGAGTCAATAGAATAAATGTGATGAAACACGGTTGAATGGGCATTTAAAAGCATAACCTACAACAACTACACCCTGCAATGACTCAAAACCCCACCCACTCCAATCCAAACCCCCTCCAAAAGATCCATTCAAGGGATACAACAGTAAAAGAACACAGTTATCAGGTCTCTCAAGAAGGAAAATATTTACCTGAAATTCCATCTGAATTGGCGGCCGAGTCAAGGACTTCTTCTCTGCAATTGTCGAAATTAACTCAACCTCAGCACTCAATGTTGACTCAGTTTGCCCTGGAAATTTTCGTATCCTGCACCAAGTTGTCCATATTGAAGATTCTATGTTTAGAAACTAGCCTTACTGCAGAAGAATATACAAAAACAGCTATATGCCTTCTGCCAAAAAAAGGACATAGTCATTACACTATTTAATTGTATTAACAATAAGCTATTAAGTCTAGCAAAATAAGAGTAAACACACTTCCGTATGCTCTACTATGACCAAGAAACTTTTAGATATATTCAAATTTAAACATGGAGTTGTGTCTGTGTGACCTATAGGTCATGGGTTTGAGCCGTGGAAGTAGCCACTAATGCTTGCATTAAGGTGGGCTATCTACATCACACCCCTTGGAGTACGGCCCTTCCGCAGACCCTGCATTTAGGTAGGATGTTTTATGCACCAGGCTGCCTTCCTTTTTTTTTTCAACACATAAAGGTAAATCAATTGGGAAGAAATAAACATATAGGATTTTCCAAACAATTGCGCCATCAGTTACTCTATAAAACCAAGACCTAGTGAAACTATTCTCCTCCATCTGGATTTTTATATTACACTCCGTTGGCCTTAGGAAAATTTAACTCCTCCAGTTAGCCACAATAGGAAGAGAAGTGTTAACATTGAATTATCATCTTATCCTACTGTTCAGGTAAACTATGGACAACCAAAAACAAGAAGGTTCCACTATACTTGACCAAATCTTCAAGAAACATGACAACCATGATTAAGCAATTGAATACTCACTTCCATACCAAACAGTCAATGGCTGCATTATACTTTGCTCTCCCTGACGTCACCTGGAAGTTTGTTTTGGCAGTTTGCTTTGGCACTGGAATTTTAATAACTACTCCAAGAGCAAACATTTTTGCACCAAATACACTCTTAACCTGAAAAACAATCAAAGTTAGCAACAGTAGATCATATAAACACAAATTGACGTTTAAAATAAAATCCATTCCATATCAAACCTTAACATTCACTTCCATACGTGTACGGCCTAATTCTTTGATAGTTGGTAATACACGGAAAGGAAGATTTACTCCTTCAGTAATGCGATACCTGAAGATAAACCGTTTAACAATATCAGGCACTATTATATAAAAGTATACCCATGATCTGAACATGTTAATAGTTTCAAAAGAAAATAGGTATAATCTGAACCTATTACAAATCAAGTGGCATCTATATTTTGAGCTTAACAGCCAACACACAAAAGAACCACCCAATATCTTCTTATTGGGATAAGGTAATTAGGCAAAATATCATTCACCTTCAACTCACCAAGGACATGACCTTTGGTAGGAGGATGTGAACGTTGAGGATTAGGATTAAAGGTTAGTTTGTAGTCGTTCCCTTTTCCAAGAGTTCAATATTATTCGCTTTTTTCCCCTTATTTTTAGATTTCTATCACTACTTGTTTGATCCTCTTCGATTTCTGATTATCTTGTGGTTGTTTATGTTTGTAGCTACTTGTTATTGCTTCTTTTTTAGTGTTTGCTCAGCCAAGGGCCTTCCGCAAACATCCTAGACCTTCTCAAAGGTAAGGACAAGTCTACACACTCTATCCTCCCAGACCTACTTGTGGATACATAGGGATTAATGTTGTTGATATAGCAAATGGTGCAAATGTTGCAGAGGTTTTATATCCAGGTAACAGGACGACAATTATGAGGCCAAGCTGGTTATAATAGAACTTCTACTAAACTTAAAGGAGTGACATAACTGTCAATGAAATTCGGATGATGTAGGGAAACTAAGGTTCAAATCGCAGTAGAAGCAAAAGAGAATGTTAGGTAATTTCTTCCCAACTATCAAAGCCTTGGTAGACAGAGTTATCCGGTCACTGTGTTGGTGGGAAGATGTAGCAAGAACCTAATGAATTAGTTGTGGACTCGTGGTGCACACAAGTTGCCCCAAATATATTCCAGGGGCACAGATACACTTGACTTTTTTATGCTGCCATAGTTATAGACTATAGTACCATTAATTTACTGTAACAAGAAACCATTCTCCAAGGAACTTCAGCATTTTCTACCAGAACAAAATGAGAAACCACAGCTTCAGCCTCCTGGTTTGAGATGAGAAGAAAAGAAAAAAGAGCCCGGAAAACAAAGATGTTTAGAAAGAAGTATGAACTTACTTCATCAATTCAAATTCACCATCAGGCGGGACAAAGCTGACAGTCTTTTCTGAGTTGAATCTTGTCAAATTTACACATTGGTGGAAAGTAACATCATCGAGCTCAATAGTTTTACCACTGCACCAGGAAGCAGAGCAATATACTATGTTAATAAACAGAAATAATTACCAAAACATGTAGCATTTGAAACTATTGGAACCCAAACTGCGCATGTTTGAGGACAGTTATCATTGAAAATCTGCAGATAAGAATCAACTGAAAGAAACAGAACCGCAAATAAAGTGGGATTATCATCTTTAATCTTCAAGGTAAATTTATTGAGGAGATGAATGACAGGGAAAATGATTATTTTTATTCCTTTATCAGGTCAAAGTAGGAGTTTCAAAGAACTAAACAATTCCATTTTCTCCAAGAAACAAATGGTACAGATGTCACTACCCTTCAAGTGACGTGCCCTGAAACAACTAGCACAAGAAGGAATGTAACAGATAATCATATGGATGAAACAGACAATTATTCAGAAACTACCTCTTAGTCGGACGGGACTTGAGTTGTGACTCTTTCTCAAGACCAATTTTATCATTTAAGCCCAACTTCAGATCAGGCATTCCAGAAAGGAAGCATTTCATGAGAACTTTTCCAGTTACATCACAACGGAGGACGCTACCTGCAAGTACAATATATTAAACAACCAAAAACTAGTAGAAAAAGGGACACCTACCAAACTGCAAAACTTCTACCTTTTGAAGACATAAGGAGATTAACACTCTCCACAATATCCAGAAATACCTGTTGATATATAAACCTTCATCAAATGCTGATATACTAGGGAAGATAAAATATTCTAGAAATTTTAAGAAAGACAGAGAAAAACCACCTCATTCTTCTTATAAACAAGACCTTCCCTGCGCCAACCTACCGCACCAGTTACTTGCAATGTTGCATTTGGAACTGGCTTATCTACATGCTGCATTTGTTGCATTTTAAAGGGAAACACAGATTGATATTAAACTCAAATTCATATTTATTATGTCACTGCATAGTATCCCACATAAATGATTTTATTAAGTAGATCAAACAGGTGGATAATATAAATCTATTGTTCAACTTTTTTTTGTCATACTAAGAAAGCAAGCATAGAAAAAATAACTAACCTTGGATGAAAAGGATGACCGGACACCTTCCTGAGTAATGTAGAGTTTCAAGATTTCAGGTGAAAGATTTTGAGGGTAACCAAAGTCCATAATTTCTGCAATTTTAGACAAATAAAGGAAAAAATGGTTTACTCTTTTTTGACATAAAAGCATGTAGCACATACACATTGCACTAACTTCCAAGGTAAATAATTGCTTGTTGGAAGATAAGTGTATTTAATTTTCCATATATAGACTTGAAAGGCGACCAAAAATTGCAGATAGATGGTGTAAAATCTATGAACTGAAATGTTAGTAAATAGTCACACTAGAGGAATACATTCTCTATCAACTCTGTGCACCCCAGCATATTGTCCTAAATAGAGATATCCTCATGATATTTCAATATCAGCAAATAGAAAATATGTCCAAAGAGGATCTATGGACCTGTCCCAGTGCATTGAGCTGCAATTCTTTGAAGGACAAATTAATGATACAAAATATAGTCTCACCAGAGAAACTGAAGTCCACCTAATGCGTCTCTATAAACATGGTTTGGGCCGATAATGCGCCTCTCAACATTCGTCATCTTATACGGGCGTAATCCATGTCCACACTCCCTAGACCCCACTTGTGAGACTATACTGGTACGTTGTTGTTGTTTTTAGTTATCCTCATAGATGCACTCTATCCAATTATCATTACATGTTAAATTGTTGCTCTTCATATTGAGAAGGAAGACAAAGCAAAGCAAAATAAACAAAAGAAGTTACTTCATAAAAAGGCTTCCTTTGTCAAACCCTGATAAAATGTCAGAAATTAAATATTCTCTGCAAGGCTTACCATCCAATAGCTCGTAAATCAAAACAAAGTTATTGCGGATGGCATCTTCATCAAAGGCACCACCAAAATAAGATTTGAATAGTGTAACAGCCTGCATGCATATTGGGGATTGCAGTTTTATAATTCTTGTGGTAAAAAGAAAACACTGGCAAAACACACAGAAGAACACATTTACACAATAAAGTCATGATCATGACACTATTCTTCTCACCTCCACTTCTTAGGAAGTACCAGGATTTCTTGTTTAAAAGAGAGAATTGTAGTACATTTGGAAAGGTGCAGAATTCAATACAACTAAAACATTGAAAACTAAGATACTGTTCCTGAAATGCTTCCAATCCATAACACAAAACTGTTCATTTGTTAACAACTGACCAGAGAGCAGGGAGGGGGGGAGGCACATGAAAGCTTCGTTACAAACAAATAAAAAAGTGGTTGAGACCAAAATCATTACTCTAATAAGCAATAGAGTTTTACCTCAACAACAAACTTGAATGCACATGCAACATTTGCATTGGTGCTAACAACAATCACAATATACACATTGCTAATTCTCATATACAAGAAAGAACAGCCTCCAATCTGCCGGACGGGACATGTACCAAGTTCTTTTGACTGCATTATATGCATCCGGAAGGCATCTACCATATTCCCCCTAATAAAATTTAAGAAGATCCATAGTTAAATGAAAATATACCAAAATGTTGTAGCCACCGGCTTCTTTATGCTGACTGGTGACACGATGATTGATTCACAGTGGGGGAGCCAGGATCTCAATTAAGGGGGGTCAAAATTTGAAAAAGCAAATACACAAACAAGTCGAAGGGGTTTTGACATCTAATATGTATGCTTAAACAATAATTTTACCGATTCTAAATTTTTCACCGAAGGGGGTTCATCCGAACCCCCTAGACATAAGGTCGCTCTGCCCCTGTTGATTCACATGCATTTTATTTGAAACCAAATTTAGTTTGCTTCGTACAAAGACAAGCGCTAATAACATGACAACCAAAAAGAAGAGTATGCAGAAGTTATCTGAAAAGTACTTAAAGTGATGGCATTGGATGCCAAAGACTCAAAAAAAAAAAGACATACAGATAGAAGCTACAATATTTCTGAATTAGCTAAGAAGCACATTATTATCGCATGTGAACATTTTTGTATAGATACAAACTGATATACAAGGGACAGAGGCACCAGGTTGACATGTGTTTGACCGAAGATAAATCCTAATGAGCCAAACACATTTTCTCCACTTCCTGAAGAGGCAAGACTACAAGAAATTTTAAATATTTGAATGGGTCATTCTTGAGAATAAACAAACAAAGAAGAATAGTCATCCTCCAAACATGGTACATAGAATAACAAAGCTCACATTTAAAAAATGCAAAAAACTACACAGGAAATCAAACTTTTAATTAGCTAGGGAAAAGTTTATTCCAAGACTTAATTTTTCTTATACGTCAAGACAAACAATCTGCTTTGTTTAACAACTAAACCTTATCCCAACTAACCGGCATCACCTGATCTATGGTGATAAGATAATTTTAAATAGAAGGTTCCAACTTAGAGCTTACAACACCACACATTACGAAAACTTCCTAGCAGCATATTACAAATTCATTCATTAAACTTCGAAAGATAAATCAACATTGTTTCTCTTAAATTAAGCCCCTAAATCACAATCAAGTGAGCAAGGAAATCAAACTTCTAATTCAGTCAGGCAAAAGTTTACACCAATACTTAGATTGTCTTATACAGCACTAAAGACAATCCGTTATGTTTTAACAACTTCAACAACTAAACCTTTACCTAGCTAACCAGTATCAGTATCACCTGATCAAATGGCATAACATGAAAAAAAGGCCCCAACTTTGAGCTAACCATGCATAGGGGATGGAGCTAGGGGGCGCAAGGAGCTAATCCCTCCTCGCTGTATAATTACAATGTATATACAAGGTTAAAAATGATTCTCTTCTGCACACAAGGATGTGACTTAGTGGTCAATGAAGTGGATTGAGGTGTTCAAAACAAAACATTAGGCAATTTCTATCCATCTATTCTAGCTTTTATGACAGAGCAATCTGATATCTATTATTGCCTTTTGAAAGAGGGATGGCAGGCCTACCATGGAAATTAATCGAGGTGCACGCAAACTAGACCAAACACCACAACTATTAAAAAAATGATTTTTTGTTCCATCTATCGAAAGTAGCCTCTCTACCCCACAAAGGATGAAAGTCCCTGGACCTAGACATTACTTGTAGAATTACACTAAATATGTTGCAATTACATAGTGTATCTTTGCTTAGCTTCTTTCACATGTTTACTTATTCATATTTTGAACCACTCAGTGTGAAAATACTGTTTTTGCCACTCATCACACATTACGAAAACTTTTTAGCATCATATTAGAACTCATTCATCAAAATTCAAAAACAACAAATCAACAATCATTTCTCTTAAACTAAGAAGTCCCCAAATTCAAAAATCAAAGTAAAATTTGAGCAAAATACAAGAAATTCGGTATAAATTTTTTTAAGAAAGAGAGAGAGAGAGAGAGAGAGAGAGAGAGAGAGAGAGAGAGAGAGAGAGAGAGAGAGAGAGAGAGAGAGAG
>JAPFFP010000103.1:1854291-1867663 GCA_026153255.1 Solanum medicagineum
GACCCAAAACACAAAAAAAAAAGAAAAATAAGAGAAAAAAAAAAAAAAATCAATATAAATTTTTTTAAAAAAGAGAGAGAGAGAGAGAGAGAGAGAGAGAGAGAGAGAGAGAGAGAGAGAGAGAGAGAATACCCAACATCGTCGCGGTAGAGACGATTAATGAGGACATCACCACGGAGATTCAGGAAGTATATTGCTGAAGCCGCCACTGGCATGGCTGCTAACCAAACAGGTGATTCAATTTTACAATAAAATAGCTGTAAATCCCCCCAAAAAAATAAAAATTGATGGACTAAATCAGATCAAATTGAGATTTACGTTCAAGATTTCTAGGGTTTTCCATGTTATAATGGGGAAAAAGTTGTTCGATTTGGAAAGAAAAACTGTTTTGAACGGAAAATATATGAAAAATGAAATGAAAGTGGTAAGATCTTCATTAATGCTTTTTTGAAATTTAAAAAAAAATCATCCCTTAAATTTTTCATGACACCAAAAATGTGGTGCATTTGCTAGATCTCAAGTTTGAACTTTGATTATAAAAAAGCTTTTGGTAGGACACAAATGGTCTGATATGATGTGACAAAAATTTGATAGTCTAATTTTAATATGCATATCGAAATCGAATGAAAAATTAAAAGATATATAGATAGTTTTTAATATTAATTAGAGGTTTTGATCTGACTGTCCAAGATATTCTTAATAGGAAATTTTAAATTGTTTTAAAAATAGTTCAATGTATAAATTATTCACATTCATGCAATTTTCGAAGAAAGATTATAGAGATATAACGTAGACAATCCACCATTACATAAATCATGGGCTTTTGGGCACACGAAAAAATGAAAGTGGGTGGAGGGAGAAGGGCGTCTAGCCAGATCGAGTATCAAATGATAGAACTAGAGTCGGGAGCCACATAGATAGGCACGATAGAATGAAAAAAGGCCTTGGCTTGAGTCCTTATGTCCCGTACCCTTCCCTTTGGGTAGGGAATCCAGGAAGAATTTACGCTCCTATTATTGAAAAGGAGTTATCCTCCCCCCCCCACCCTTGGTCGAGTTGGCTTAAGCCCACTGATTCTACGATTTGAGTTTGTAACGATAAATAATTTATACGAAGACAATTTTATTCCGACATCAAAATTCTTTATACTAGTAGAACAATTTTTACGCATGAAAAATTATATGTAAATTATCGAATCTTTTTAATTTAATATAGATAGAGATCCCTTTCTTATATTTTCTTTTTTTTTTATGATTTTTCTTAGCTTTGTCGTTTCATATTGACTTTTAATGAACTATTACGTATTATTATAGGTAATTTAATCTGATAATAACGGTATAGAATAAAGTTTTATCAAATTTTAATTGGTGTAACGTTCATTCTTCAATCATGATTAAATCATACTTAAATAAAAATATAAATACATCAGTAACATTTTAATTTTATTTACACATTCAAATTATAATATATTTTAATTAAACACTAAATGCATAATAAATTGCTCCCTTTATTCCTATTTGATTATCATATTTTAGATTTCATGCCCCTTAAAGAGCTTAGGTAGTTCACCATTATATTTTTATTTAGTAGTGTTTTCTTGAAGTCAAATTTTCGTATATGTACATATTAATTTATTTTAATTAATTACCTTAACCAATAAACATGAATTAGTTCTTTAGCTTTGCTATATTTAGTCAAATATATACTTTCAAAGGCTAATAACTCTTTAACTCTTAAAGTGAAATAAAACAAATAATAGTACTCCTACTAATAATGCATTGATTTAAGGAATATTTATTTTTAGTAAAAATGTATTATTCATATTAAATGATTAATAACGAGATGCGTAATCATTTGAACTTGTATTAATTTTTTATCTTACGTTTTAATTGTCATAATTTTTTTTTAGAGTCAAATATTATAAATTTTAACTATCACTTTAAGGTGTATTTATTTATCGTATTAATATGAAAAACATTATATTTTATAGGATTTTTTATATAATTTCTTAATGTTTAAATTTTAACTTTAAAATACTGAATTATTATAATTTAATTTAACTTTGAAAATTAGTCAAATTAACATTCAAAAAAATCACAACATGACAATTAAATAAAACACAAAGAAACTAGAAAGTACTCTCTTTATTAATTTTAACTCGTCACTGTTTCACAATTTAAAATCAACTTAATTAGATTTTAAAACTAAATTTCAATCATCATCCTACTAATATAATCAAAACATTTAGCTTAGAGTATTTATCAAAATTTCAATAAAAAATATAAACATACTTATTGGCACCGCAAAACACAAACACCCGACAATCCAAGCTGCTAGTAGTACTAGTCAACACACAATCCAAACTAACTATTACTAGTCTACAAGTAGTACTATTAATTTCTCCCATTTTCCTGTGTGCTCACAAGAGTCAACAAAGCCACCATGGCTACACCATCACCCACCTGTGCAAAAATCATAGAAGAAATTACAAGAATTTACAAATCACTCCCACCAAGACCATCCATTTTAGAGATTGAAGCTTCAATTTCGGTAATCAAAACAGTAGAAACAGAAGAAAAAATAGAACTTGATGAAATTTCCAAGAAAGAAGTGGCACCTGAAGAAGATGTCCCAACTGAGTTATACTCTGTATTACAGCAAGTTAGAAAAGGTATGGTTGTGTTCCAAAGCAAAGAAAAGAAGAAAGAGGCTGTTCAGTTGATTGAACTTGATAAGACTTATCAAGATTTTGATGGGTTGATTCAGAAAGCTACAGAATTGATTTCTGGGATTACCCAGGTGGGAAAAATCAGTTCTTTTGAGGACCCAACTGGTGAAATTGAAAAAAAAGATGAGATTTTGAAGTATGGTTTGGTTACAAGTTGTGAAAAGACTACTGCTTCTTCTTCAGGTTTGGATTTGTTTTTGTCCAAGATTTCAAATTTTTGCTTGCGCTTATGTTGTTTCTTGTCCTTCTTGTTGTTGATTGTACTTCGGTAATATTTGTTGTAGTTACTTTCCATAATGTTTTGTTATGCTTTTACTTGCATTTATATGGGTCAAAATTTCTGGTTTGGGACCTGCGACAGCTCCCCAATACATATATGCTAAGGTTAAGCGTAGATTTTGGAAGTTAGAAACTTTAAAATTTGAGCTTTCAAAGTTGTAAATTTGAAGTTGTGCTTTTGGATGTAAAATTAGGTTCCTTGTAATTCAGGTATTGGGTCTAACTCACATGCTAAAAGTTAGTTCAAAGGGAGAAGGATTGCCTAAGCAGTCCACCCATCTCATTAGCCACCAATAGTTGATATATATTTGACTTGGAAAAAAATTGAAGTTTTGTGAGTGTGTAGTCCCAAAAGCTTGGGAACTTGAAAACATTAGAAAAATTTCATGGCCAAACAAACATTTGAAGATACATTTTCAAAATGTACTCTCAAAATCTATGGCCAAACACTAGCTTAGATTGATGGAAAAACATCATTTATGATATCTCCTTGCGGTCTCTTGGAACTTGAATCATAGATTGCATGATTCTTTTTCCTTTTTAGCGATGGTGCTAGCCACCAGCTTGCTATGTATGTTGACTAATCTACCAGGGTTCCAACTACAGGTCAGTATGTGTCAGTGGCGGAGCTATAAATAGTCCTTTGTTTGGGACTGAGGCGTAGTTGTATTATACGTCAATGTTTACATTGATGGAAAAACATCATTTAGAGTTGTTTTTTGGAGTCTCTCTTGGAACTTGAATCCTAGTTTGCATTATTCCTTTTCCTTTTTAGTGATGGCGCTAGCTTGCTATATATGGCAACTAATCTACTAGTGTTCAGCTGTAGGTCAGTATGTGTGGCAATGGTGGAACTATTGATGTCTTGTAAAAAATGACTTAGTATGTTTACTTCTTTATATTTTGAATCCCCTTTGTAAAAGTCCTATCTCATCGCCGATATGCAGACAGGTGTAGGTTGGGTGTTGTAGCTGGGAGTCGATTCTAGTCGAAAGCTTAAATCTTTAGCCATTTCTGGTATTTAGTTATGGATTTATAATTGTTGGAGAGTAAGCTTGTGGAAGCTTTTAGTACCTACCTTGAGCACATAGAGCTTACATCAAGTTCTAGATTAGTATGTGGAAAGTCATTTGGACTTTATGATACGCTTGTCATTCTTTTGTAGGTTCTCTTATCATTTTTTTTTTTGTCTACCTCTTGTATGTGCATTCGAGCTATGGAAACAGTATCTTGCCAAAATGAATGGTAAGGCTGCGCATAATAAACCTTTGTGGTCTAGCCCTTTCCCGCACCCTATGCGTAGAAGGAGCTTAGTACATTCAACCATCCCTTTTTTAAAAGACCTCTTGGATAAGGCCGATTATAGCCATCCATTAATAATATATTTACTTGATAAAGAAAGGCGATAAGCTTGTAATTCATACTATGTATTAATTGTTATATGATTTCCTCTAGGGATCAAGCACGAAGAGAAGTACAGCTTAATGAAAGTAGCTGCCCTGATTGAAAATGCTGCCAAAACAAGAGCAAGAGTTGTTGATCTCCACAACAAGTTGATGGACAAGATTGAATGGCTTCCATTGTCACTTGGGAAATTGGTGAATGTCACTGAGCTAAACGTTGCCAATAACCAAATTATGGCTCTTCCAACTACCATTGGTGACCTTAATGCCTTAACGAAGCTCGATCTTCACTCCAACCAAATCATAAACCTTCCTGATTCATTTGGTGAGCTGATCAATTTGACTGATCTTGACCTTCACGCGAACAGGTTGAAATCGCTGCCAGCTTCTTTCAGCAGCTTAGTAAATCTGATCGATCTTGATTTGGGTTCGAACAGGTTCTCTCGTTTGCCTGATTTCATTGGGAACTTAACTTCCTTGAAGAGGCTAAATGTGGAAACGAATGAGCTCGAGGAACTTCCTCACACGATCGGATTCTGTTCTTCCCTTGTAGAGCTGAGGTTGGATTTTAATCAGCTTAAAGCTCTTCCTGAAGCAATGGGAATGCTCGAAAACTTGGAGATTCTTACACTGCACATTAACAGAATTAAAGGATTACCAACGACAATTGGGAATCTTTCTCGCCTCAGGGAACTTGATGTCAGCTTCAACGAAGTTGAGAACATCCCCGAAACATTCTGTTTTGCTGTCAGCTTGGAAAAGCTTAATCTTGCAAACAACTTTGCAGACTTGAGAACTTTACCTAGATCAATAGGGAATCTTGAGAATCTTGAAGAGCTTGATATTAGCAACAGTCAGATAAGAACGCTGCCCGAGTCCTTCAGGCTCTTGTCAAAGTTGAAAACTTTTCAAGCTGATGAGACTCCACTTGAAGTACCACCTAGGCAAATGATAAAGCTAGGGGCTCAGGTAATCTTTATGCTGACTGTGTTTACTGTCCATCAGTCTTAGACTTTACAGTAGGTTTCAGAGATAATGGTAAAAAACACACCTAAACTATCTTTTTTTGCGAGTTTCACGCTCTCAACTATCAGCCGTTCTCTTTTTCTACCTGAACTATCACCATCTATGTATTTAAACACGTCTCGACTATCACCTAGGAGAAAAGAACAACTGATAGTTGAAGTGTATTTGATACATAGATGATGATAGTTCGGGTAGGAAAAGAGAACAATTGATAGTTAGGGTATGAAACTCACGAGAAAATGATCGTTTAGGTGTGTTTTTGACCATTACCTTTAGATTTTAACTTGTTTTGTTTTCTTCTTTTTCTTGCCACCAGGTTGTTGTAGAGTACATGGCTGATTTTGTTGCTAAGAACGAGCTTCAATTGCAACGGCCAAAGAAAAGGAGAGCTTTCTTTTCTCTGAGTTGTCTATTTCCTAACACTGAGAGGAAGAGGCGGATCTAGAGCAAGTACTGTGGGTTCAACTGAACCATTGCCTTTGGATCGAACTATCTGGTACATATTGTCAGTAAAACACAGTTGAAAACTTATACATATAATAGGATGTCACTCATTCTAAATCCACTGGCTCTAAATCTTGGATTCGCCTCAATGAGAGATGTCGGATACCTTCAGAATCTGTCAAAGCAATCCGGTTTCATGACTTGTATGCATAAAAAGTTTCCCCAAACTGTAATGATATACCTTAGCTAGGATACTCCATTTATCATGCAGCGTAAATACTGTTTCTTTTAAGACTTGAACTGAGTGAAGAAATGTTTCTCATTTCTAATTGTCTCCGTGTGACATGTAGGTCATTGGTTCGAGTGATAGACTCAGCCACTAATGCTTGCACACCTGGATCCTGCATGAACTTATTATGCTTTATGCACAGGTAGTTCTTTTTATACACCAGAAATATTTCATCAAATCCTTAAAAAATGGGACGTAGAATATTTTTGCTAACCACACACACACACAAAATTGTCCTGTTCTGTTAGCTTGAACGTTTTATTATAAAGATTTGTTGAATATTGTTATTTGTATTTATTTTTTATACACGATAATGGAAATATCATTGTGGTGAATGAGATAGATTATAATTAATCCATTGATCAAAGATTTCATATTCAAATTTTAAGAATAAACATAATAATATTGATACGATAATTTCCTTTTTAATAGATCTTTCGCAAAACGAATATTGAACATAAAAGGAATAGTAAAATATAGTAATACGTACTGTGAATTTTTTTCTTTCTAATTTTTGAAATGCCGCATTTAGATAAACATAGAATTATGATGCTGAAATCTTAAGTAAAAACATGTGATGTTTTAGTAGGTAAATTAATACCAGTGATCTTATAATTTAACCCTAAAATGAGATGAGTTGATGCAAAAGTATCAAACAATATCGTCAATAATAGCTAAAGAAGGTGATATTAGGGTTTTGAAATCGATCCTGACATCAAAAAGGTTTTCTATTCGAAAATTTCCACAGAACTGCCTTATGCGGGTACTATGAGGACCTTCACTTTCTTAATCGCTTTATTAGGGTTAAAATGTGGCTAAAAAGCCTTTTCAATAGTAGCGAGGCATTTTGCTATTACAGAATTAAACATTGATATCATGAAAAAAATGGATATTGTTGAGTTTTCTACCTTCATTCAACAATATCATAAAATTAAAAATCTATTAGATTCATTTTTTCTTTTTAAATACGTATCATTTTATGGAGACAATTATTTATGTTAATTTTTCAAATGGTGAAATTTCTTAATTCCATTAATATATTGTATCTTATTATGAAATAAATTATTCACAAAGTGTGGTTGATCATCAACATGTTTTGATTGGATAGATTGGCCACAAATCCCAACAAATCATCAGGATTTTAATATGTATATATTGCATCCTTTTATGCAGGAAACTACTTATGTTAATATTTTAAATGCTGAATTTTTAAAAAAAAATCCTACCTATCAATGAAATATGTCATATCATGAAAAAAAAGTTATTCATTAATTTCGAGTAATCATCAATAACTTTTGATGAATAAATTCGTTACAAGTCCAAACAAATTATCAATACTTTTTAAGACGTATTGTATTTTTTTTTTTTTGCGCAAATAATTATTATGTTAGTTTGATCAATCTGTTTAAATTCAACCCATCAGTATTTTGCATCACATTGTGAATAAACTATTCATAAATTTTGATTAGTTTTCAACTATTTCTGATGGTTAATTTATCATAATAAGTCTCACAAATTACAAAAATTTTAAATACGTGTTATATCTTTTTATGCAGGTAGCTATTTATGTTGATTTCTTAAATAGAAAATTTCTTATTTCAAAATCATTAATACATTGTGTATTAATGTGAAATATACTATTCATGAATTTCGTTTGATTAACAAAAATTTCTGATGAATAACTTTACCACAAGTCTCGACAAGTCACTAGAACTTTAAAACATGTAGTATTCTTTTACGCAAATTGCTATTTATATTATTTTCTCAAATCATAAAATTTCTTACACCCAATCCATCAATATATTGTGTCTTATTGTGAAATAAATTATAAATACATTTCAATCTATCACTAATAGCTTTTGATGTATAAATTTGCCTTAAGTTTGAATGAATTGTCAAAATCTTAATACATACTGTATCATTTCATGCAGACGATTGTTTAAATTCATTTCTTGTCATATTCTAGGTCCACATCCTAGATGTAACATGGTACTTGAAACCGAAACTAATATCTTTGACGTAGAATAAAATATACCACTCAAATTAAAAGAAAATATGGAAGCATAACATAAAAGGATACTAGCAAGGTATTGTAACTGAGATATACATTATTAGAGAACAAAGTATAACTGCTCGACTGACTCTGGCTATGGAATTTCTAATACTAATGAGTAAATGAGATGAATTTCCAAGCTAATCCAAACAATTTTGAAAAAGTCATGACCATTTAAAGTTGATCCGTTTAAAATCTTACATCGAAACTCAACTGGTATGAAAATTTTAAGCTCAACTTTGTATTATACGATTCTTAAAATCTTAACTCATCTCCAAATCTATTCGCATACTAAAGAATTGACCTTAACCACTACAAACAATTAACTACGATATTATACGCATACGAAGAATGAATGAGACCTTTTAACTTAAAAATTATGAAATGTTTTGGTGAAATTTCTTAAACCCAACCCATCAATATCACCTCCAAGCCCACAACAAAGCCCATAGAAGCTTCCACACACACCTATATATTGGTGTGTCTAATATGCTCTCGGTTGGCATTTGCAAAACCTTCACTTCCCAATTCTCTGAAACCGCTGGAGAGGCAAAAACATCAAAGAAGGCGATAATCACAAAGCTGTAAGGGTTTCCTTCTTCATCTAAAATCGTGTAAATTCCAATCAATTTTTTTATCAAAAAACGATTCTTGAAAAAAAAAAAACCGATTTTTAGTTTTGTTGGTTTTTTGTTTTCCACGTTTTGTAGGTTCATTTTGATGGCGTTTTAGTGAAAATTCAAATTCCCAAATGAGTTCTAAGGAGAAGTATATGAGAAACAATCGAAGATCACGATCGGTGAGAACCGATCATGATGCCCAAAATAGCAGTAACAGTAATTTTTCAGATTTTTCTGGAATTTCTGAATCTAGGGTTCGTCAATTGAATCCTGAGAGTGATTTAGCTCAACAGACAAACTCAATTAATACCGGGTCTGATGGGGATTTGGGTTCAGGTTCTATGATTTATCAGGGTGGGCTGAATTGCTTTACTGAGGATCAATTGGAGGATATCTTGTTGCAAAATTTGGAGATTTTGTATAGTGAGGCTATTACTAAGCTTATTGAATTGGGTTATGATGAGGAAGTTGCAATGAAAGCTATATTGAAAAATGGTCATTGTTATGGTGGAATGGATGTGCTTACAAATATATTGCATAACTCGCTGTCGTACTTAAATAATGGGTATGTAAACAGTGGGAGTTGTTCGGGTGTGGATGAATCGGAACAATCTTTTGTTGATTTAAGACAGTTGGAGGAATACTCGTTAGCGGGTATGATTTGCTTGTTGCAGCAAATGAAACCACAGTTAAGTAAATCTGACGCAATGTGGTGCTTGTTGGTTAGTGATCTTCATGTGGGTAGGGCGAGTGTGATGGAAACCCCTGATGTGAGTGGTGGTGTTAGTGGGTCGGTGAGTGGTGGTGGTAGTAGTAGTAATACTAATGTGGAGGGTGTTGCTACTGGTCCTGTTGGGGTTGTGCCCGCGATGTGTAGGTTTCATGGAGGCTGGGGTTTTGGGAATAGCTCTGGTAATGCGTATCCATTGAATAGGTCTTTTGCAATTACCTCTGATTCTAGTTCACAGAAAGAGATTGATTGTCCTAAGAGGTTTAACCTTACTCCGTCGATGAAAACCTTGCTAAAGAGGAATGTGGCTGCGTTTACGGCTGGACTTAGGTCAAACCCTAAATACATGCAGAATCAGTCCCGGGCTTCCTCTAGTTCTTTGGCTGATGGGGATCAATCAAGTGGACTTGCACAGTTGGGTGACTCACAAACTTCGAAAAGTCAAGATGTGGTTAACACTGTGGTAGGTAAATTTCAAGATTTGAATCTTGATGAAAATACACAGCAGCGGGGCAACAAGGATCTTGACCAGAAAGATGAGACGATTCTAAGTTTACTCGATCAGATAAAAGATCTTGAGAGACAGGTCAAGGAAAGGAAAGATTGGGCGCACCAAAAAGCTATGCAGGCTGCTAGGAAGCTTAGCCATGACTTGACAGAGCTGAAAATGTTGAGGATGGAGAAGGAGGATATCCAGAGACTGAAGAAAGGTAAACCAGCAATAGAAGATTCTACCATGAAGAGATTATCGGACATGGAGACTGCTTTACGAACAGCAAGCGCAAAAGTTGACCGGGCAAACTTGTCTGTGAAAAGACTTGAGGCGGAGAATGCAGAAATCAAGGCGGAGATGGAGGCTGCAAAGCTAAGTGCTTCGGAATCTGCAAAAAAATGCATGGAAGCTGCAAAAAGGGAGAAAAAGTGCATTAAGAAGCTTGCTGTTTGGGACAAACAGAAAAAGAAGTTTCAGGAGGATATTGCAGCGGAGCAACAAAAGATATCAGACATGGAAAACCAGCTGGTTCAGTTAGAGGTAGCTAAAAAGGATGCTGAGGTGTGATCTTTTTCTCTTATTCTCCTTGATTTTTACTTATTGTTAATCTTGCAGTGGGAAATGCAAACAGCATTATACATCACTATTTGAGAATTGGTTTAAGATTCTTCTGTCCTGATATTATGTGGCATACCTGTGGTGCTTCATAAAGGCTTGTCACTATTGGTAGCATTTTCATTCTAGCCTCAGATATTTGCTGCTTTTTTTGGTGTCATGAGTTATCCGGAATCACTAGCAAAATCTTTTAGGAAAGATGTGTCATGTACTAAGTTATATCTTTGATCTTATGTTTCTTCTCTCCCTATATAACTTTTGCAAACCATAGCCAGTCCTAAGTCCAAATAATTGCGTTTTTACCCCCAAAAAAAAGAGAGGTCTTCAATTATGTGAAGAATGAGTTCCTACCAGCTCATGTTATCAAGAATCCCATACTTAAGCATGTTTGAATGATATTAGTACTAGGATGAGTGGTCTACTGGGAAGTCTTTGTGTTTTATGTGACTGACTCAACTAGTTGAGAGAGAGTCATCAGAACTCCGAAGCTAAGCGTTCTTGGCAAGATTACTGCTAAAATGGGTGATCTCCTGTTTAGCCATGTAGTTGTATTCCCCGCGGACTCCAACTAGTTGGAGGGTGTTGTAAACTTTTAACATTCAATTATAATGAAGCCATTCAATGAGTTGACGAACCAATTTTGTAGGTCATCAGATGCCTTATGTTTTTCTTTTTTCCCACAGTAAATTGTTAGCTATATCTACTTATCACATTTATGCAAGGTTGTAAATATGGTATTTTATGTCAGAAGCTTCAAATTTTTGGACCAAGTAAGATGTGGGAAAATGCAGCGCTCACCACTATGCTTTTAGGGTTTGGACATGTCTCCCTACCTTCACAAGGTAGGGGTAAGACTGTTGGATACAACCACCCTCTCCAGATCCCACTGGTGGGATACACTGGGTATGTTGTTGACATGCCTTCCTTTCCGAAGACATGTCTGGGAGATAACTATATTTTTTGAAATTGCGACCTTTTCAAGTTTCACTTGAGTAGTTCGAAAATGCAGTTAAACTTCATGAACCTTTCTTTTGATAAGATGAGGCAACTCATCTTGAAAGAAATCACTTAACTTCGCACCATTGTCTTCTATCAGCCAATAGACATGTTCCAGTTTCTTTCAATGCCATCAACAGTCAAACTCAGTTTTGCTTTGGAAGAGGGTTTTTTTTTTTCTTTTCTGAAAGCCCCATCTATGCATTCATGTTCTAAAACATTCAAAAGCAATAGTTGTTCATTCTTATTCGGAAAGGGGAAAAGGTTGAAAAGAAATGTACTTCTGCTTCAATTCTTCTTCATCTTTCATGAACCCTTAGCTGATTCTTTGTTCTTTTCTCCTTTTCTTTTCTGTCCTGGTAAGTTGTTCGGAAATATGTGATTGAATGATCATTACAAAATTTTAATTTGTTTTCTTAAAATTCTATGAAACCTAACATGAGATTTGTAACACATTTTTAGTGGGAAAAATGTGTCTGACATGCTGTGTTATGCCATAGAATCACTTGATCCCGTTGCATTATTTCGTTCAACACGTGTTTTATTAGTATATATATATTTTAACAAGAGTAAGTCTTTGTGGCAGATCCCCACAAAGCGTAATTCAATGCGTCTAGGCTTATCCATGCGTCTTTTTGTTTCCTACTCTAGTCTACCCTTTCCTGGATGTTACATAATATGAACTGTAATAATTCATGTGCTGAACTGAACACCACGTGACAAACTTGGCAATACATAATGTTGCTAATTTTTGACAGGCACATTGGAAGGAGGAACGGAAGGCTAGGGAGCGAGCAGCGGCAATGGTGGAGGAAGAACGACGTAACAAAGAAGCAGCTGAGGCTAACAACAAAAGAAAGCTTGAGGAATTGCGCGCAAAGGCAGATATAGACTTCCAGCGGCACAAGGATGACATGCAACGGCTTGAAGAGGATCTTTCTCGGCTTAAGGCATCTACTGAGCTGCAGAATCAATCTGCTAATTTGGTAACAGGTTCTAATGTGGAGCAGCACCCCCATGGAGATATTGCAAGGATGTTACGTGAATGGGATAGTTTCGAGGAGGATGCTTCTGAGAAGGATGACTCTAGGGAGTGTATAATATGCATGAAGCATGAAGTTTCAGTTGTTTTCCTACCTTGTGCTCATCAAGTTGTGTGCGCAAACTGCAACGAGGACTTTGGGCAGAAGGGAAAAGTTGCTAAATGTCCATGCTGCCGGGTTCCAATTGAGCAAAGGATCCGTGTCTTTGGCACATCATCATAGAGCTTTTATGATAGCATGCTCGCAAGTAACGCCATAGGCTTTCGTCCCAGCTTTTATTATAGTGTGCTTATAAACCGTCGTTTAGACTACAAAACAATGTTTTATTTTCTGTTTTTATCTTAAGACTTATGCTTGTAGACTGTGTTGTCTGAAAACTTATGCTCATAGAACATCCTAAGTGAGCAGCGTGGCTCATTTTGTTGTAACGGGTACTTGTCTATATAGGTTTTTCTCATCATTAGATGGGGCAAACAAAAAATATTCTCTTTTAGATGTAGCCGTTCTTATCTTGAAATGTCTTCTTTTAACCATTAAGGTGTGTTTAATTTGATTTCACAATGCTCGTAGATAGTCACTACTTTTTTCGAAAACCCAATAAATAAACGATTTCTAGCGATAAATTACCCATACATTCGGTTTGCTAGGATGAT
>JAPFFP010000103.1:1877042-1891779 GCA_026153255.1 Solanum medicagineum
GTGGTAGAGTCGTGGAAACGCTTGTTTCTTCCATATTTTGGACCTTAGCTCCATGGAAGAATATGTTACTGCTGAAATACGGAAGAATTGAAATCTTAGATCAAAACTCTATTTATGGATGATATGAACTGCGTAAACAAGAATTCTTGAACAGCAAACAACCATTTCAGATATTCACGACCAAAAAGTACTGGATTCTCTTTCGGATAGGCCCTGAAAGGAGAAGGAAAGCTGGAATGACAACAGGCGTCTATTATATTGAATTTACCCGATAGTCCCCATTTTGAGAATGCCCAATGCCAAAGTCAATTCATTTTTGATAGAAAGCTTAAAATGCGTTTAGAAACTATTTTTCTATAAAAATAACACATAAATCACATTTGTTGATACGTTTTATGTGTATTTTATGTAAGTCGCACTTGTTCAGTGCGTTTTATGAATAAAACTCAAAAATGAACTATGGCAGAGCTGGTCCGCGTCCAAACCAGTGGCCCTTTCAATTATACAAGTAACATTGGTTGGAATAGAGATATCATTCGTACCCTTCTGGTTTTATAATTTTTTGCTCCGAAAAATTATTTTTTGATCCAGTTGACCTAAAATTTAATTTTGTTCGCTTTCCCACATAATTTTTCATCTTGATCGATATTCTGGCCTCGAAATCTTTTATCTAGGGGTACTTTGCTAATTTCCAGGGTGTAACAACATGTTTAGAATTTTCATCGTGATTGTGACGGAAAAAAAAAACTTCATCTACAAATTCTAGTGCTATATGCATTTGTTTTTTTTCCAGCCTAACATTCGATATTTACTTTGAAATTTGACTAATTGATCGAATCTACATTGAAAAAGCTCACTTGGGAAGGGAGAGAGGATTTTACGTTTTTTATCGAAAATAATTTCAAAATTTAAACTTGGGATATCCGTACTTACCATTTAATATTTTAAGAAAAATGACAATCTCTTATGATTATAGTTTTTCTATTAATTTGCTTCCCCAACTTGAGACACACACATGTATATATTAGATAGTTGACCTTGTGAGAACATATACTCAAATTTTCAACTCTAATCAAACATATATTCTCTCTTTTAGTCACCTTTTCAAAATTGATTGCCTTTTTTTTTCTTCCCACGCAATTAGACTTGCCAAGAATTTCCACTTGATTTTTTGTTTCTTTTAAAAATGAAAAGGTATATTTTTAAAGAAAAAAGAATATTATTGTACGGTTTTTTGAAAAAAATAATTCATCTCAAAGAGTATAAAATAAGGGAAAGATGATTGTTAAAGTTTTTGAGACAAACTTGACATGGTTAGAGGTTATATAAAAAGTATTTTAAGTCATGGATTTCATATTAATAGATTTAAATTTGAGACAAATTATTCAATCAAAGAATTGTTTGATATATTATTATCCAAGTGTATAAAATAGAATTCATAGTTGATTAATTAATTTTGTAATTCTGTATTTAAAAAATATATTAGTTTTAGTTTGTATGAAATTTCAATTTTTACACGTAGTAGATCTAAAGATAAATTTTACAGGATATATTTGCTATTTGAATTGTAAAAGGTTATATCAAACCATTGTTTCCATCAAATGGCAAAACCAAAACATAGTTCTTGTTTATATCGAACGCTATGATTAGGTTTGGGGTCAATCAATCGAAGCAAACCACTTTCAAAACTAGCTCAATCAAGCTTATTATAATATCTAGTTGAATCGAATTCAAATCATCTATAGTCAAGCTTGTCATAGCATTGAACCAAGCTTAATATAGTTATTGCCAAGCTCACAGTTCTCAATCCCCTATAGATGACCTTTTTTCGTTTATTCAACTATGAGGGAATGACAAAGCCACCCATGTAACTATGCTAGTAGAAGTAAGCATATATATCACAAAATTAACTAAAATATGTGCACGATCTAATTCAAAAAACATAACTATCAACAATAAAATAGTAATCTAAATCATTTTTTCTAAAATTATTATTTTTTGTCCCACAAATAAAGCGATGCCACAAAAGTACATTTTAGGAAGAACTTGTTCCAACTTCCATCCAAAAATTCAAACATATTAATATTAGTAGGACCTAATTTTTACCTACTCAAATTCTCAACTGCTAGTTTTCTTAAATATTTCTTGCAT
This sequence comes from Solanum medicagineum, assembly GCA_026153255.1. Taxonomy (NCBI): domain Eukaryota; kingdom Viridiplantae; phylum Streptophyta; class Magnoliopsida; order Solanales; family Solanaceae; genus Solanum; species Solanum medicagineum. Next base: position 1,879,194 of record JAPFFP010000103.1, read on the forward strand.
TTAATAAACTCCAAACTAGCTCCTCATTGCCTCAATCATATGGATATATATTAAAAAAGATCATGTGCTTTTTTCGCATTAATTAAATCTTAATTAAAATAATATTCTGATAATCTATTGTAAATTCATGGTTAAATAAGAATAGCCAGAAGTTTTTGTTATTTTTATTATAGAAATTGTCTGTCCCTAGATTCTTTTTTAATTATTATTATGTGCATATTGCTATTAAATTCTTACATCCATTTATGTGTGTTTGGTTGGCAAAAGAATGTCTGCTGGCAAACTATTCTTAGTATTAATAAATAAATTAATAAATGAATGAACTAAAACTATTGAATTCTTTAAAATTCATTCATTGACTTACATTTACTCTTGGTCGATTCAATTTATTTCTATATTTCGAACTCAAATCATGATTAGAATACTGATTATATAAGACTCGGACAATAAAAATTAAAATAGAAAAATAAATTCACTATTATTAAACTTTAAACAGTTATACGAGTGCTAAATGGAAAATGTGTCACTCACTTTATAATAAAAGATAATTGCTGTTCTGAATACTTCGCCTAATTAATTATTCATATTGAAAAAACAATATTATAAATCAAAATCCTTACAAAAATTTCAATATGGACCCCACAATTTGAGACAATATTTCATCAATTTGTTGACCAACCGATACACTATATGGACCCAATATTCCAACTAGCCCAAATATTATTCTTTTTTCCCTCAAACTTTATTTAATTTCACCATCAAAGATTATAGTATAAATTATTTGTCTCAAAAAAAAAAAACGATTATTTGTTTTGAATTTAAAATAAAATAAAATACCCTTTAAACAAAGACCTTTGGTCCTTCTCTTTTATTATTTTTTTCCTCTTGATGTGAATACAACTTTAATTAAATAAAATATACTTTAATGTGCCATTACATATTTTGGGTGTTTATACCCTTTATCAGCACTCAAAATTAAATTTAAATTAGTTTCGATGTAAAGTTTTTTTTTTAAAACATAATTATAGTATCTGAATTAATTTGCTCCAAGTTCAATTAGTTTCATGAAGTACATATTATCTCTCTCTAATATAAATAGGAAGTATCAAATAATTCTATTCTTTAATATTATATATTGAATAACACTAATCAAATCTTAAATAGATAAAAACATTATTAAATATTTTTTACTCTGACGAAATTTAAACCTTTGATTAAAAATAAATCATGTGATATAATATTTCATACTGTTGACTTTTTCAATAATTTGCTTAGATTTTTCGAACAAAAATCTAGGATAGTAGTGCTATATATGTGGTTAGGATAACTATAGGTTAGCTAAGTTTTCCTTGATGTCTACTTATGTGTTTGGTTTGGAGGGAAAATATTTTTTCAAAAATTTTTCTTATTTAATTGGGTAAATATATTTTTTAAAAATCTCTAGTAAAATAAAAGTCATTAAATATTAGAAAATGATTTCCTACTCAAAGTAGAAAAAAATAAACTTCATACTCCACAAATTAACATTTTCACATTGATTGTCTTCTCCTCGTTACTTCAGAGATTGACTTCTTGATTTCCGACCTCATCTCACCTTCCTCTCCACCTCCAACCACCAGTCGTGTCAAACTTATATTAGTAATGTGTGGTTAAAGTGCAATGGGTTTGCGATATCTAATCAACTTCACGGTTAATTATTGCACCATTATAGAGCAACTCTTGATACTCACGTGATCCTAGTACAATCAACAGTGATGTAGCTAAAAAATTTTCTAAAAGAGTTCAAAATACGAATCAACATTACTACTATGTACATATGAAATAGAAATTCAACTTGAATATATAGTATAATTTTCTTATCGCCCTCACTTAGCTCCGCATCCGACAATGAGAATATGATGACATGAGTTGACAAATAATTTTTTTTTTTTTGAAAAAAGAGATATTATAAGGGGTAAAAGGGTCATTATAGAGTATGAAAAGAGTCCCAATCGTAGTGGTGATAATATTCAACTTAGGCTTGACCTTTTTGGGAGGGTGTTAAAAAAAACAAAAACAAATAGTCAGACGCAGTAACCCAAAAACAACGATAAAGACAAAAGCAACCCATAAATAAAGACAAAATATGCCCCTCGATACCCACCACGTTGACCCTACCCACCCTTTTTTAAAAGTTAAATAAACACTCAACTATGTGCTTTAGACCTAAAATTGTCCATCAACCATCGTGAGAAGCGGAGCCATTCTGTATTCAGTGGTTCATTGAAATTCTTTTCGACGAAAAAATATATAAAGTATGGAGTAAATATTAAACTTCTTTTAGATAGTACATGTGTCTACTTATTAGGATTTTGAACTCCGACCTCTTAAAGAAAATGTTGGCTTCGCCACTGATCACAATGTCAAGATTTAGGGCTATCTCACTTGATAAGTTGAAGTTACGACTTCAAAATATCCTAAATTATGTAGCCTTCTCTTCGTCACTCTTGATGTGATAAATAAGAGGCTGACGTAGAGTATTCCTGTTGGAATTTAGGGCTGTCTCACTTGATGAGTTGAAGTGATGAGTTTAAAATCTCGTCAATTATATAGCGTTCTCTTCGTCACTCTTGATGTGATAAATAAGAGGTTGACGCAGAATTTTCCTTAATGTCAGGATTTATGAGTTAAAGTGACAAGTTCAAAATCTCGTCAATTATGTAGCGTGTTCTTCGTCACTCTTGATATGATAAATAAAAGATCGATATAGAGTATTCCATACACAAGATGGTGGAGTTGGAATTTTTACTAAGGAGATTTTGAATATAACAAAGTGAGAATATAAGAGGAAGTCGATGATTCAACATATAGTGTGTATATATGGTGTGCTTTTCGAGGAATCTCTCATGATATTCTAGCTCTGTTTGTGCAGTTACAAATTTAGACAAATTATTAATTTTTTATTAGATCTTATATTTAGAATAAAAAGATTACTTTATACGTCTAAATATTTAGTTGCAAACTCATTTATTAAGACGAGCTATGAGTTCATAGAAGCTTATAACACATAAACTTTAAATTATGATTCTATCTTTAGATTTGATTAAAAAAAACTACCAATTGAGTCGTAATTAGAAGGCCAACTTTTTTTATCCTTAACTAAATGTCTTTAAGTTCATACTTTTCAATAAAAATTGTTTTAATTAATTTTACAATAAGCTTATTCAATGAAATTTCAAATTAATTGAGCCAACAAATTTTGAAGCTCAGTATTATCTGAATTACTGTAGGAAGATTGCTTATAAGTGGAGTTAATCAATGTTAAGATGTTGAAAATATAAATTATTGTTAAAGAAAACACTCTCATCACTACAATTATTAAAGACTTCTCTAGAGGGTTGTGTCAAAGTTTTAAGAGATGATGTAAACCTAAATATAAAACTCATTTAGATGAAAGTTAAGTATCACTTGCAAGTTGTAACTAAATATAAAATTTTATTTGATTTATAACTAAAAATTTTATATTTGAATTTTAGGTATATAAGAAATTTTTATAGTGAGGGCTTTTTTTTGATAGGTTTTACGTGGTATTACTTCAGATTAGTCAGAATTTCAATATAAATATTTGATGATAAATGAGAAAAAAATACAAATTCATATTACTTGAGATTTCGATACGAATATCGAACACATAATGAGAAATTCAAAAGAAAATAAAAGTTCAACAATATACTTCATTTTATTTTTCTTTCTATCAATCTCACTTTTTCAAAGGAAATTCAAATTAATTGAGATCTCAATATAAATAGCAAATACTCTTAGTAGAAAATAAAAATTAAAAAAAAAAACTCATGAAAGTGTAGTAATATGTTACTACATTTTCGTTTCTTTTTATATTGATATCACTTTTTTAATGCAAATTTAAATTAGTCGAGATCATAATAGATAAATATTAAAAACCTAATAATGAGAAAACAAAAAAGGAAAAAATATGAAAGTTTAGTGGTATAGGAGTAGTACATTCTCATTTCTCTGTGTCGATATCACTTTCTCAATGTAAATTCAAAATAATTAATCTCAACACATATATCAAACATTTGATTCAAAATCAAAAAAAAATTGAAAGTTTCATCTTATATTATACTTTTATTTCTCAATAACAACGATAATAAAATATTTATTATACTTCATAAAATGAAATCTAAAAAAAAGAGAAACAAAACTTTTCTCGATAGACTTTCACTCCAAATAAAATCATTAAAAAATAATTCAAAAAATACAAAAATAAAAATAAAAAATGACTTATCCCTGAGATACTCTCCCTTTACCTTTATTGAAATTACTTTTTAGATATCAATTCAAATTTAGAAATTTAATAAATTTAAATTAACCAAATTTTAATACAATAAATCAAAAAAGGCAAGGAAAGTCAAGTATCGTACTTCTTTTTTTAAAAAAAAAAAACTTCATCAGCCCGCAAAAACATTACAAAAAAACTCAAAACTCCATTTTCTCTCTCTATATGTATAGTTGTTTCTCTCTCTATATATCATCACTTTCTCTCACAACAAATCCAAAAAACTCAGTTCCTCTTTTTCACTGTTTTGCTCTTCTGTGTAGCTCTGCTTTTGTGGAAATATAGAGATAGAGTTTTATATATATAGGTGGGTAGTGAAGGGGGTGGGTGGCTGGGTGTGAAATGAATCGAATGTGATGGGAGGAGGGTTTTCTCAGCTGTTTCCATGTTTTAACCCGGCGGTGAACCGGGGTGAACCGGAGGTGATCTTCACCGGAAGTGAACCGCTTGACGAAACACTTGGTCACTCCTTCTGCTATGTAAGGTCATCGGCCCGGTTTGTCTCTCCGACCAACTCAGATCGATTTGTTTCACCTTCTCAGTCACTCCGCTTTGATGAACCGGTGAGGAACAGACAGACCGGTTCGACGGAAACCGGGTTCAGAGCGATTTCCGGTGCTTCTGTAAGTGCAAACACCTCAACTCCTAGAACTGTCCTCCAACTTGACAATATTTACGATGATGCCACTGGTAGTGATGTGGGTTTTGCTGGTGGTGTTAGGGGTAGTGTGGTCAATGGGTTTGAAAGTACGTCTTCGTTTTGTGCTTTACCTCTTCAGCCGGTTCCTCGCGGCGGCGAACCATCCGGTCCAATGGAAAGAGCGTTTTTCATGTCCGGTCCACTTGAGCGAGGCGCGCTATCTGGACCTCTAGACGCCGGTGCAAACTCCGATGGCGGCGGTGGAGGGGGAAATGGAGTTCCCTTCTCAGCTCCATTAGGTGGAGCTTATGTAAAAAAGAGAAGGAAGAAGGGCATTGTAGGAATTAGGAAAGCTTTCTACCGGAACTTCTCTGAGAAAAAGCGGCCTTGGGTGGTTCCGATGAGGAACTTCATTGGGAGAAAGGAAATTACAGCTGCCGGAAACTGCACTCGTGATTCGGATGTGGGAAGTGATTCAAATGTTCAATGGGCATTGGGAAAGGCCGGTGAGGATCGTGTGCATGTTGTCGTATCAGAGGAACATGGATGGCTCTTTGTTGGGATTTATGATGGGTTTAATGGCCCAGATGGACCTGAATTTTTGATGAGTAATCTGTACAAAGCAATGTACAGAGAATTAGAGGGTTTGTTTTGGGATAGTGAAGAAACTAGTAATCAAGAAGGAGAAAATGCAGTTGTAGAAAATGAAGTGATTGTTGAGGACTCAAATTCGAATAGAGAACCTAATCCCACGAGTAGGGGAGTAGAAGAAGGTGAAAATGAGGTTATTTTGGAACAACTAGATAAAGGGTCGGAAAAGAGGGTGACATTTCAATCAGGGGAAATAGTGGTTAGGAGGAGGAGACTGTGGGAATTTTTAGCAGAAGCTGAGACAGAGGATGGTCTTGATCTTTCGGGTTCAGATAGATTTGCATTTTCAGTAGATGACGCATTAAGTGTAAATAGTGCTGGTTCAGCAGTTAATAGGAGGTCGTTGTTGTTGTCTAAGTTGAAACACGGATTGTTAATTAAGCATAAAGAGAGTAGGAGGTTGTTTCCATGGAAATTTGGGTTGCAAGCTAAAGAGAAAGTTGAAGTAGAGGAGAATAGAGTAGAAGAAAGGACTAATAGAAGTGAACGGAGGCGTAAGGTGGGTCCAGTTGATCATGAATTAGTTTTGAGAGCGATGTCAAGAGCTCTTGAATTCACTGAGCTCTCATACTTGGATATGACAGATAAAGTTCTTGATCGGTATCCTGAGCTTGCATTAATGGGTTCTTGTTTGTTGGTTGCTCTTATGAGAGATGAAGATGTGTATGTAATGAATGTGGGAGATAGTCGTGCTATTGTGGCACAGTATGAGCCTGAGGAGGTTAGTTCTAGTTCACAATCAAGAGGTCCAGGTAACAGTGAGTTGGCTGTTGAGGGCATTGTTGAAGAACCTGTAGTTGCTGACGATGTGGAAAATAAGGTGATGAATGATATACCTATTCAAGCTGCTAAGCTGACTGCCTTGCAATTGTCTACCGATCACAGCACTAGCATCGAGGAAGTAAGAGTCCCTGGTTTCTATATTTTTTTTTTGTCAATTGGTGTTTCTGATGCTTCATTCCATATTTGAAGTTTGATAATTGAGTAAGAACTAAGACATGTAATGTTTTCCAAGTACTAATAAATATTTTGCTCAGTAGGAGTTACTGTATGAAACTTTTAAGTTGATCAATTAATGTAACTTAAAAAGCTGTTTCATTATCTACTGGCCCGAAGCCCAATTTCCCTTTTTGTGCTCAATACTGGCTTACTGGTTAACATCATTGACTGTAGTAGGTTTAGCAGTTTCATTAGGATATCATTTCTAGATAGGAACCTCTGAAGCTAAGAGGCCTCAAAGTCAGTTTCCTGCTTTAGTTATATGCAAAGCTGTTTCATATTATTGTCAGCTGAACTGGTTTCTCTGTTGGTCTCCTCTTGTTGAATCTTTGGAAGAAGTTTATTGAACCAGTCAAAATTTTAGGGTTTGCAGCTTTGCTTTTATAGGTGTTTTAAGAAACAGTCAACCCTTTTGGCAAATGTGAATGCTCCAGATTTGATAAAAGCAGCTGTCAAGATAATCGTCTTGTCTAGAACTCTGTATCCATCTAAAAGAAATAACAGATTGAGGAAACATCCAGTAACATTCAAATATAGCTTCTGTTAGGTATCTTCTCTACTTGTAATAACTATTGTATCAGATGCGGCGTTGAATTTGTTACAAACAGATTATGAACTACTTAAGGTGTTAGATATCTATTAAGGAATCTTTCCGTGTTCTTGTTTTTCCTTGTTTTTTTTTCTATTATTCTTCGCTTTTATCCTCACATCTCTCCCTTTTTAAGCTAGCTATTGTTTATAGTCAAATACTAGTCACAGCGTTCCTCAGCTATGTATTAATATGATGTTCTCGACCTTTTTATTTTTTAGTCTCGAGTTAATGGGGAGAATGAATATGATAAATTTCTGAATACCAAGTGAACGGGTTCTTTTTCCCTTTCCCCTATCCATGTGTTACTGAGAATTGGCAGAAACCTCCACTATTGGGATGAATCGACAACTCCTATCTTGATAAACTGATGGTAATTATGCCCAAGTAAAGGACTTGTGGTTAGTTGAGATGTTATGAATTCTGATAACGAGTATTCAATTGAAGACGTCCTCAGGCCTGAGACCATGCTAAGTAGCAAACGAACCTTCGCTGGTCTGGCTAGTTGTTGAACAAACTACTTGCCATAACACCATTACCATTTACACCAGACCACACTACTTTGGACCCCTTCGCATGCGATGCCAGCCTTCATAATTCTGACCAGTCTTAACCCTGACATAACCATTACTTTTGGCTGCATATTTTGAGTTGGAATCAGAAGTGTTTGTGAACATGAGCATCCAACTCTCGTACAGCTAGTGAGGCTTTTTTGACATCAACGATGGGATCTTTTGTTAGTACACAAGGTCCATCTGATAGTTTGCAAAATTTTGGTGTTTTCTCATTATGCACTGCATTTTGGCTGGTTGTCATCCAGTAGGGAGTACCTCACAAATAGAAATCTTCGTAGAGGACAGAGAAAAATAAGGAGGCAGAAAATATTGATGATATGTGTATAATTACTTGTATATGCTGAAACAGAAGTCAAGAAGTACTTGTGTGCATTACAAAAGTCTCTGCATTCGCACATATGTTATTGTTTGAGAGAAGGTGTGCTTTGAAGCAACATGACTGCAAGTTTCTGCTGATTTAAGTGGTTTCTTTGAGACAGTTTAGAGTTCATCTTCCTAGCCGATTTCTTTCCCTACTGACTTGCAGATAGATAAGTTATGTTAGTTAAGTGGACCATCTTCTATGGCTTTGTTTGCTGCTCTTACAGAATGGTGCGGTTTGAAGCAGAAGGGCTGTACATTAGGGTTGATTAGGGATTCAATAGTGGCGGTGTCCGGACGCGTTTGTGCACACCTAGACTATTTCATTGGTACCTACATTCTTCCACTAGTACATGGACTTGGGTAACTCTGCTCTCGAGAATGAGATGTGAAGAAAACAATTGAACTTTTTGCCTCTGTTTGGTTGCTGTTCGGAGCTGTTATATCTGAAAAACAGACACAAGGCTTTGTGAAGGATAGTGGGAGGGCACCAAGTAGCTTGATAAGAAAGATGAGCTATTTTATCTTAAAAACAAAACAACGCTTTGGCAGAGGTAAGTAGGAGGATAGCAAGTACTCTGTCTGACATTTTTTCCCATCCAAGTTGTGGCTGGGACGATAGCCGGTATTCTGTCTGACATTGTTTCCATCCGCGTTAGGGTTCCCGCTCCTAACGTACTGTGAGTATGATGAATAAACATGCTTTTATAGACTAGTTAAGCGATATGCTTGTGAACCTCTCTCTCAGCTAACCCGTGGTGGGTGGAAGGGCAGAGGAACCACTAAACTTGTATCATTGCCTCCTTTGTTCGTATTCAACTTTTCCTTGTCAGATGTGTAGTTTCTAGTTCTTATGATATTGATAATGAGATTAGTTGCATTATTTCCTTGGGGTGTTGTAGAAGGCTCATTTTGAGGAACACTTGAGGCTTGAAGTTTGGCAGAACCTCAATAGTGCTTCACCTCACTTAGGTGTGGCTTTAGTGTAGGCACCATCATCTGTCTTCAAAAAGCAACACTAGACAGTAAATATACTCGGTAATCTCATAGATAATGTACTTCCCCAAGTGGGATTCCACTGGGTATGTTGTTGTTGGTGTTTTTGTTGTTATGAATGTACTTCCTTGGTCCCATTATATGTTATGTTTGTTTGTTGAAGAAAGAAACGAAGACTTTCGGAACTCATGGCCTAAACAAGCCATTGATACTTGTGATAATATATTATTTCATTAAGGGTAAAAAGAAAAATATAAAGTTAAATTATTTTTAATGAACAAAGCTGGTAATATAAATTAATTTTGCCTTTCATAGTGAAACTTGTAACATATTTAATTGTCTATTGCTTGTTATATTTCTCCTTGTTTGTATTTTAATTAATCAGCTTCTTAGACAGTTCGTTTCTTGTAACAATCTGCAGGAAGTTACTAGAATTAAGAATGAACACCCAGACGACATCAACTGCATTGTTAATGATAGAGTGAAAGGTCGTCTAAAGGTCACTCGTGCTTTTGGAGCGGGCTTCCTTAAAAAGGTTTGTCGTTTGTTTTTCCTTCTCCTCGTTTGCAATTCCAAAGATCTTCAGCTGTTGGATCAACTTGCACATTTGCTTTTTCAGTTCCTTGATTTATATCAAAAGTTATGGCACCTGCAGACCTCCTTTTGGTCTATTTCGATCTTGTGCTATTACATAGTTGCTATGCCAGAGATACTGGCCTGTACCTTTTCTCTGATTGGATTAAATTTATTATGGATGTCTGGTAGATTTTTCCCTAGCAACTACTGTTTGTTTCCTTCTATAGTTACTCTGAACATACAAAGCTTGCTAGAGATCTACTTATTTGCGCGATATCATGCTTTAAATGGTTGATGTAGTTCTTTGCACGTGTAACTTTGTAGACTTATATTCTGCTTTGACATGCTTGTTTCCAACTAGCCTAATTTTTTGATATGTTCTTTGCAGCCTAAATTGAATGAACCATTGCTAGAAATGTTTCGGAATGAGTATATTGGGGATGCTCCTTACCTATCTTGTGCACCTTCACTGCGACATCATAAACTGTGTCCTAGAGATCAGTTTTTGGTGCTCTCCTCTGATGGCTTATACCAATACTTGAGCAATCAGGAGGTTGTTTGTCATGTTGAGAATTTTATGGAGAAATTTCCTGATGGGGATCCTGCTCAGCATCTGATTGAGGAGCTCTTATTCCGTGCAGCCAAAAAAGCTGGTACATTTTCTTTCCAGTCTTTCCGTGGGGAGTTTAAGGGTATTAACTTACTATTGATTTGGTTGCATACCCTGAATTTTTGATGTGAACATTTGATTTTTTGGCCTTTGGTGTCATCTTTCTTTTATTCTCTAATTTAAACCAATTTTATATTTGGCACCTGAACATCTAGATTACTTGATGTTAAAGTCAACGTAGATGTAAATCAGAATAATAGTTTTAGTGCTGCAGGACTGAGATCTTTAAATAATTGGGAGGTCTTGAACCTGCATCCTTGTGGCCAAGTCAAGCGTTCCTAGTAATAGAGAACTTTTTCCGAGGTTAAATGTGGTGGCGCTGCAATGTTGTCTGTGCTACATACTTGACGATGCTGAAGTTGACAACGTTATGTGTACCTTCTTGTTAATTGTTGGCCTCTTTAGGTTTAGCAGATTCCCCCCACTCACCCATCCACCCACCCGCAAACAACCAGTCTGATTAAATTTTTTTTTTAAAAAAATCCTATTAAACAACTCCAGACAATTTCATTGTTCTCCATACTGTAGCATCTTGTTTGTCTGCCAGTTCATTTTGTGTCTTTGTGGTTTAGGTAAAAATATGATAAATTAAATCTTCAATTTCATATTTGTCTTGTACATGCCTCTTTAAATGACTTGTTTCGGTTAAGGGCATGCACAACAATATGTTTATAACTGAATGTTAATTTTATTTGCAGGAATGGATTTGCATGAATTACTGGACATTCCCAAAGGAGATCGTAGGAAGTACCACGATGATGTTACTGTTATGGTGGTATCTCTCGAAGGAAGAATTTGGAAGTCATCTGGGAAATATCTCTAATGTTACTGTTCTGGCGATATATTCCATGTATAGTGATGCAGCAATTTTGATCTCTTGCTCTGGTTATACCCTTGACAACGACCAGAACTAGTGCTAGATATACATCTCGGCTCGTGAAAGTAGAAGTTTTGTAGTTGGGATTGCTCAGAACTGCTCCTAGAAACGAAAGACACTGGATCTTTTCATTTAGTTTCTTCTTAGATTTTGCATAGATGATCTGTCATTCATTCAAGTTCTTTCTTTCTTTCTTTTTTCCCTCCCATCTCATCTACCCTTTTAGAGCCAAGCAAGTGATTTGTAATCTATAGTGGATAAATATTTATTTTGGAGTTTTACAGAGGAGAGAATTCTTGTTGAACCCTTGTGTAAAAGTCTTTACAGAATGGGGTAAAGGGAAAGGTGCACCATATCTTTTTGTGCTGATTGCAGTATCTCTCTGATAGATGTGGTAAAATTTTACCATCATTGGGTGTTCATATCAAATCAGTAAATGCAAGTCGCGTGCTTTTAGTACATGCATGATGATGAAGCATTTTCACTTCAATATTTAAGGACGTCAGATTAAATTGCTTAGTTGGGTGTAAACAAGTATGTGACCATCTCATTTAAAAACTTTTTTGTCATAGAGACCACACTTCTTAACATGTCTTCACATGTGTCATGAGCCAAACAAGTGAATTTTTGATGACAAATATTTACTTGCTTTGAAGTGTGTGATCATCTCAACTTCACACTAAAAAGCACCTCATCAGGAAACAAGTCATTGTACTTCCTATCAAACAATTCCACTGTAAGAAAAGAAGACTACAACTTTTGGTGCAGCCAATTGAAGTTTCATATAAATCTCACCAGATTTATTTCTTCAATACAGAAAAAGAATTACACATTACAATGAACAACAGCTTATATTCAGCTAGTAAAAGACAGGATTTCATTCATTATCATTAGTGCAATGCGAAACTAGAAAGAAAAATGTGCCACATATCAAAACGGCTCACAGTAAAGAGCGTGAGGAATCTAGCAGTTCTCTAATATGAGTTTCAACTTTCTTCCTAATAGAGGCATTTGGGAAGCGGTCTACTACTTCAGTTGCGAATGAAAAGATCAGGGCTTTTCTGGCAGTTTCAGCATCAACACCCCGTGCCCTGAAGTAAAACAGTTGGTCTTCTTCGAGGTCACTGATTGCAGCACCATGGGAGCACTTGACATCATCAGCAATGATTTGGAGATTGGGTTTGACATTCACAGTTGCCCGAGGCTCCAAAAGGAGGCTTCGTGTAAGTTGTCCTGCATCTGTCTGCTGGGCATATCTGTAACGTCGTTTAAAGTTACATACACATTTGAATCTTACACAGTAGATAAACAATAATC
>JAPFFP010000103.1:1899292-1914248 GCA_026153255.1 Solanum medicagineum
CACAATTTCTATTTATGAATGCATTATAAGTTGAATTTATTTGTCTAATACTTATGTGTATTTATATTTTGATTCTCTTAAAATGTTCACTTCACTATTAAATTATATATTTTTAATTAAATAGTTTATTACTCATTAAAAATTATCTTCTATATATCAATTAAAATGTAGATAATTTTAAAATTTAATAATAATTTTTACTTTAACAAGCTTAAATGAAAATTTTATTTTTAAGCCAAGTAAGATGAAAATTTTATTTAAAGCTAAATAAGATGGACATTTTGTTTTTAAGTTAAATAAGATGAAAGTTTAAGTTTAAAAACACATGATATAATCATGAAAATTTATACACAAAATTATTTACATTAAATAAGATGAAAATTTTATTGTAAGAATGAATAGCTAAAACTCAGAAAGAAAATATTTTTTAAAAACAACTAAATAAGGTGGAGGATATTTTTGTAAACAAATAACTTCTTAAAAATTATGCAATGAATAGTACTTTGAATATGATAAATCAAACGAACAATAAAAATTTCTCCCATCATAACTTATCTTAACATAACGTATCCCATCATAATTTTCGTCAAACCAAATGACCCTTGATAGATTTAAGATTTGAACCCCAAAATATGAAATCATCTTTTATAGAAAATAATTTATTTTAAAAATGAAACTTTTCGATGCAAATTTTAATTAATTATATTTTAAAATAAATATTAAACACCGAGTAAAAACACACACAAGGTATATATCTTACCTCTGTATCTTATCACCCTAGTGGCCAAAATACCCAATCTACTTATAAGTTAGCAACATTAGGTCATGTTACTATAAAAAGGTTATTTCATGTTTATTCCTTTTTAGGAAAATATGAATAATTGTATTAACTTTTCATGACCTCATAGTAAATTCTTTTTGGTATAACTTGTGGTCAATATATATATATATATATAAGTGTGTTCTCATCATAGGTAAATTTATGATTTGAAGTTTATGATTTTTATAATGATTTTAAGTTAATATCTTCTATTTTAGTTTATTTGTCTTAAATATTATTTGGACAGTCAAAGAATATTTTTCTTTGGCCATCATTTTTTTCTTAACATGTTTAATTGTAATTACTTCTTGCGAATTATGATACTTTTTGTACAATTCAATTCTAAATAAAAAGATGCACAAATATTTTTATTAAGAGGTGTAAGAGGTTAGCTATGATGAAAATAAGGAGAGGTAAGAGAAAGTCGAAGAAGTATTGAGATTCAAGATTAGGATAGAAGCTATTAATAATTGGGTATTGTCTATTTCCTCTTTATCTGTATTATTATTATTACTCTCCTATTCTTTTCTTTAATTCTATCTATTATTACTTATTATTTCTTTGCTTTATTGGGATATTGGATGTTGCTATTCTATTTTCTTTCCATACTTTTTGATATCTTGAGTCAATGTTTAATCAAAAATCTTTGTACCTTCATGAAGTTGGGGTTGAGGTTGTGCATATACACTCTACTTGTCGGATGAGATTAGATATATTGTTATTGTTGTCATATACAAATTTTTTGAATATTCTATTTTTGAATTCACACTTAAACTTATTTGACCTCGTACCATGAATCAAGCAAAACAAATTGAAACAAAGAGAGAATATAATAATTAAAAACTTATGTAAATGTACCCTTCGACCATCTAGTTTATTAACTTGACCAAATTATATACTATTGATACACTTCGGTCGTATATGTAGTGTATAAGTAGGCGTATATATGTATGTATAAACATGCAAGAGTTAAAATATGGCTGAATTAAATACAAATTTGTTACTTGTAATAAACGTGCATGAGTTAAAATACTATTGCTTGGATCTCCATTAATTTGAACTATATATTCTAATGAGGAATAAAAATTAGGTCAAATTGCATATGTGATGGATTATGAGCTGGCTACTAGTTTAACATAACAAAAATAAAAAGTTAACATGTTCATCACCTTAATATTTTCAAAATTGCTACATTAGTAGATTTATTCAAAACAAAATTATTATAAATTGCATTTCTAATTTGGTACATAACTTTTATCATCCTTTCTACAATTATTAATACAAAGGAAAATATGAGGTTTTGCCACAATAGCTACAGAGCTTTTACCCCTTTCCTTTTCCCTCTCTTGTTGGATTAATGATAACATATTAATCTAAAATTATCTTAAAATCTCATGAATTAATTATAATGAATGTTATCTTGATCCATATGTTGTTATTGATAAGAACTAAAAAGTTGAACAAAAAAGATCAATTGTCAAACAAAATACTAAGGATGATGGAATAAAAAAGTTTATGTGAATAACATCGTGACAATAACAATAATAGCACATTTATTGTAATTTCACCTAAGGAGCTATGAGAAGAGTAGGATGTATCAAGACCTTATTCTATTTTTTTGGGATAAAGAGACTTTTTCAAATAAACACTCAATTCAAATTAAAATAAAAAATCTTCAAGCACGATATAACTGTCGATCCTTTGTGGTAAAATGAGATGTGGTTGTTATTATAAATTGGATAAATGTTCCTTTTTTTTTGTTGTTGGATTACAATATTGTTTATTTTTTTATATTTGTTTTAATTATTATAGCAAAATATGTTATAGAGTACATTATAATATGCATGAAAAACCAGCCTTAAAGAAAAATTGACAGTAATAATGCAATGCTGTTATAAATGACTGTTCTAGAAAGATATGAATGTAATTATCACTAATATGTACCATAGAATTGTCACTTTCTAATCATATATAATTAAAGACCTGGTAGTCCAACTTTCTTTCATCTCAATACTTTTTTCTATTTTTATGAAAGTTGTTCCTCACAATTGGCCTAACAATTTTTATATGTATATTATTTATTGCCTTTCTATAAGTCTAATTAAGACATTCTTGATTATGCATGCATCTAGAAAGGTTTGGTTTCAATTCCTAGAGTGCTTGGTGTGCCTCAAGAGACAACTTTATTTGTGTTGGAAAAAAAAAAATTACACTACCCTTAATTCACTTTTATGTCTTGTCCACTATTTTAAAAATATATTTTTACTTTTATTTGTCATTATTAGTATATTACGTATTTTTTTCTTTCAGATTTTACTCTAAGTATTAATTTTTTATTTTCAAACTCATTTCTCAAGACATAAGAATAAAATATCAATCAATATAAATATTATGATAAAATATTAATATTAATCATTATTTCTTAAAAAAACGTGTTAAGTTCAAAGTGAATAACTAAAAGAAATAGAAGTAATAATAATACTTTCTTCGTCCCAAATTAGTTGAATTTTTGAGAATTTTTTCAATGTTCAAAATAATTGAATTGTTTAAAGTCCAGTTTGAAACAATTTTCCATGTTTGCCTTCTCATTTATTGAACTAAAAATCAATTACACTACATATTTATGACTTCACAAAAAGAAAGTATGATTTAAACTTTATCTTTGAATGTTTTTCTTTATATGTGTATTGCCTCATCAATTAAATTAAAATAAGACTGAAGGAGTAATAAAGAGAAAATAACAAAAAATAAAAAAGGCTCTTATGTGTTGATCAAGTTTAGAATTATCCCTTAAATATATTTTTAAGTAGTTTTGGTCTTAAATTTGAAAAAAGTGAATATGTTTGATCTCCCTCAAATATTTACCAAACTATATCTATTAGACTTTGTCACTTTGCTTACTCCTCTATGTCACTTTGTTATTTCAAACTATTTTTTGTATTTTGCAAACCAAAATATCACTTTTAGATGAGGATAAATATAAAGTTCATTAGTTACTACAATGAAATCAAGTTCAATATACAACAACAAAAAGATTCAAAGTAAAATATTCATATATGTAATGAATTTTCGATACATATACAAGGTTTGAAGGGAAATTATTGGCTTCACGTAGGTCCGCCCCTCTACATGAATTTTGATGTAGGTGCCAATTGGTTGATGTTAAACTTCATTTGATATTCACATGTACGATCATCCTTTTTACTTGGGAGTCTGAAATGAGCATTTCCATTGACATGGCGAAGAATTTACTAATTCTACACCAAACTACGAGGGAGGGATTCGTTTACATTTGAATGTTGAACGTCTGACTCAGAATCGGCCTGCTCGAATATCTCTGTCAATATGATCTGCGTTGAGGGTTCCTGGAAGTTCTCGAAAATCTTCGTTGAATACAGAATATGCACTGCAAAGGAGGATACAAACATTTGAGGATGGAATATCGCAGTAGTTGAAGTTTGAAATACAAAAAGACAAACAAGAACACCAGACTATGTAAGCATGTCAATATGTGGATGGAGAAGCTTGAAGGCCGTGATTTGAGGATGGAATATAGACTATCAAATGAGGAACTAACAGATCTTAAAGAGGACAAAGTTACAGCACTAAATGAGCAGAACAGGAGTCACAAGGAAACAAATTTATAATGCAGTAAATGTGTGTCCAAGTGGCTTCGACGAAATCCATCTTCTCATCACAGATTAAGAAGAAAAAATTAGAGTCACACAATAGAAAAGCATATCAACTTGGAGGTTAAAAAGTAAAGAAAAGGAATAAAGACTTTTGTATCTAAAGGTTCGTGTATCTACAAAATCACGTACCTAAGTTCTCCCTGCTTCCGGTGTCCAAGATTATAAAAGATGAGGCCAAAACCAGTTGCCAGTAACTGCATTAAGGTAAGAAAAAGAATTAACAGTAGTACTATGTTCTTTTTCCAAGACCATACAGGAATTTTGTTCTAATCCTTTTTTCTATCTTACTATTTAGAGCGCAATGTATGTCCCTAAGCATATGTACATTCAGTCTAGATTTTGGGATACTATTCCGAAAAATTACTGAATCATAACACAAATAGATCTGCCATACATATCGCAGCAAATGATTGACCAAATGGCTGAACTTACAAATAAAGGTGCAACATCATATCTTCGTGCAATAGAGGCCAGAATGAACCAAGTCATGATAATAACCCAAACCTTTGGAGTGACGGAGAAAATTATCATCAAAAGCATATCTACAAACACGTGAAAAGGCAATGGAACAGGTGAAGAGGAACAAGAAGATAGTTTTATGTTAACGATAAAAGATATGAAAAGAACTATCCGAGCTTCACCTGGAAATTTCAGTTTATCACGTAGCATATAAAAAAGCTTCCTCTTCCACTTACTAGTTGATGGGGGTAACTGAAACCTCTGTTTATAGAAATGGGAATAATAGAACTTGTAAATCATAGCAAAATGAAAAAACAGAAGTATGCACATTGGAGCTGGATTCAATTTCCAAAACAGACAACTGCATCTCCTATACATTTGCAACATTTATTTACCACTCACCAGTTCATCATCATCATCATCCTCAAATTCATCACGAAAATGCTTAGGAGGTGGCTTTGGTTTGACAGCAACTATTAGTGAATCTACAAAAAATGAATTTCAACCTTGTTATAATAGAGAAAGAAGTTCCATTAATTATGATCTAATAGAATAACAAAGAAAATGTGAAAGTGCAACAGCATCTCGGAACAAACAATCAAGCAAATAACTCGGTGGAAGCAAAGGAATCTGCGCAGAATAGCCAAAAATGACTTACGGGATTAGCACTCTTAACAATTATAACCACAGATACAGTTTTCCGTTGTTTGATCGAGATTTTGTGAACAGTGCCACTAAAGGCAGATTCAGAAATGAACCAAACCTTTGAACTGGTCTAATTTCTACAACTTCTTGGGAAGTACATACATAATTTGTTTTCCTTTAGGCTAGCAATTTCCATAGCATTATGTCTTCTATGGAAATGTGAAAGTGGAACAGCATCCAGGAACAAACAATCAAAGCAAATAACTCAGTTGTGAAGCAAAGAAATTATGCAGTCAATATGCAACAAAACTGATAGTTTGTTAGAATAATCGTTGAATTATACATGTGCATTTCCCACTCATTCCAACTGCAAGAATAAGAGATCAAACATCATGATACTCTATATTTCACATACATAAAATCTGTTGCATAGTGCACCACATGTGAGCAACCAAGAAGAAAGCTAAGGAAAATAGTAAGATGACAAACTAGAAACTACAGAATTCAAACAATGAATAGGAGATTCAGACAGAAAAGTAGCATGAGGCACCACAAAAAACCCACACAAATCATGCAAGCAGAATCGATATACAACAAAACAGACAGTTTGTTAGAATAATCTTCAAACCTATACATGTGTGCATTTCATACTCATTCTAACCGCAAGAAGAAAAAGAGATCAAACAACACGGTACCTCTATATCTCACATACATAACATCCTCCCATGTATAGTTGCTACAGTATATTATGCAAAATGATTATACAACTTTGATAATCAACAAGTTGATAAAAGAATTGCACCTCCATTTTTGAGTTGGACTACTTCGTCATCTCCGTTTTCACTATCACGTAATACATTTCCTCGCAGAACTAGTCTCAAATTTTCAATAGGCATTTGTCGATTCCCGGCAATTATCTTTCTCAATTCATGTACCTAGATGCCACAGAAAATGTCAAAGCATATTCAGAAGAACTCCAGGAATTTTAATTATAAGCATCTAAAATGATAGCTGACAAGACAAGCCTAAACAATATCTTTTCATGCACTTCTACAACCTCTTTCTTGTAATTAGAAAAGACAAAAGATACTAAGGAGATATTTCTCTGATTTTTTGCAGAAACTTCAATGAAAATCCACTTTAGGTATCGACAACTTTTTATTTTGAATTCCAAATTATTTTTTTAAATAATAGTAGTCTTTTGGCTTAAATGACGAAATGAGGATTCATATAGCCAACCCCAACTTATTTGGGATTAAGGTGTAGTTGTTGCCGCAGTAATCTATGGGCCATCACAGGGCTCACAAACTTGGATCTCACTGTAGGAACCATATGTACAAGAGGCCTGCAAAAGAAGGTAGACGTGCCCCGGGGTAGCATGACATAAGGAGGAAGAAGCCTATGGAAGACAGGTCACTTCTGAAAGAACTAGCCAGAGAGCTGCCTGTTTGGGTACATCTCAACTATTCTACCATTTAACTGCTAGTTTGCTACCTCCCACTAACATAAGTACCGGATTACTCTGCCGCCAAGACTTAGGCAGATAGAAGGGAAGAGATCATCTAGCTTGTTTTGTCTCTGCTGCGATTTGAACCTTGGACTTTAACGCTTGCATCCCTTCATTATTCATATACCACATCCTTGGGCGCATGATTCAAAATTCTTCTCCGTGTAGGATCTCCATAGACAGTTTCAATCATCTGCTACTTGTCACATGCCAAATTAGAACTAGCCTATCAGAATACTAAAGGGATCTCCAAGTAGATCAAGCTTACAACTCGTTTACTCATCGGACAATAGATAAAACAAAACATATTTTCTTCAATGTGCCTCGAAATCGTAACATCATTCAATCAATTAACCAACTACACCACAATTCCACATTAGCTTCGGGTCTATTGTCTGAATCCTCTATATCCATTACACTCAATCCAAGTCTAGTTCCTTTCAATACTTCAACAAATTGCCATAAATACTTCAATTCCAACTAATAGAAATCGTCTAGTCGTCTATATGCATCCTTTATTCATCAAAATTGCATTCTGACCTCAGTTAAGCATGCATTAATTACGAGAGAACAAAAAAAAAAGTTCAAATGCCAATTGTACCATTAGAAAAACTAAAACCTAGCTTTCCTCAGTTTAATTTGCATCAATTTTGAGCTATTACAATCGAAAGAGACGGAGAAAAGATAGTACCTTGATAGAAGAAGGGACCTTAAGGCGACAAGGCGGAGAAGGGCCGATGATTTTCAGAAAGATTTCTACCATCTTCTTCTCCTCCTCAATTTCATCCATGGCGCCGCAATAGAACCTAATTCAAATTGCGAAATTCTGAGGTTTCTCCACGGAGTTACGCGACGGAAACGATCACCGGCACCGGAAATTTGATCTCGGGTCAGGACTGTTCACCGGACGAACGACTTTTGTAAACGTCAAACCGGTTTACCTTTGTGGAAGATGTATTTATCTACGTGGATTGAGGATTTTTTTAATTAATTTTATAAATCTCATTCATCCCAATTTTTTTTAAAAATTATTACTTACTTTATAATGTATTGTATTGATCTATAATTTGTGATAAATCTATATGAAAAGTGGAGTACAAAATATATCTATAAAAATATATGATAAAAAATCAAATAAGATTAATTAAGGCAATTGATGGTTACATTAAATGAAATTTTTCATCATTATTTAATTATAAATCTAATATTATTGTACAATAAAATTTAAATAACAATCAAGACAAATATGACATTTAAAATTAATAATACAGTGAGTACCAACCATCCAAACAAGGTGTAAAATCCTATAATATGATTTAGGACTGATATATTATTTGTTAAAAAACAACTCATTTATATCATTACAATTACAAATATATCGTAAATATACTCTTTTCTACCGGAAAAAAGTAAAAATATTTTATTTTAAATTTATTTCTCTATTTTTAAAATTAAAACAAAAGCCACTTAAGAATATATTTGGAACCAAGGAGTAGTTTACAAACATTTGGATCATCTAATGAAAGATTGAACACCAAAAGAATGTAGTGGGATAGGAGAAAAGTTTTTCATTTTTAATTAAAGATTTTACATTTGAACCCTAAGATCTTAATTATTTAGTTGATGGAATAAATTATTTTGAGATTATTATCTTTATTTCATCAATCAACTAACCTCTAAATATATTCTTATAGACTTTGTCCGATTAGTTGATTCTGAATATGAAATGATTATTTTTGAAAAGAGCTATTGGCTGTCATAGTCCATAGTGATCCTATGATGCCCTTGTATTAGCCCAACAACAAGGATAACATCACTTGTGGTTCAAAATCACAAGATTAACATCACTTGTGGTTCAAAATCACAAGATTTTAGGCTAACTTTTTACAAGCATTGGGTCAATTCTCTATCAACGTTGCAATATTCTTTATACCAACAATGTACATTATTTAACCTGAATTTGAGTTCTACTAAATTTAAATATGTATCGAAAAGTTTCATATTTAGGTTTAATCGCTTCCTAACAAAGACAATACGATGCTGAGGGGACTCAAACCTAAGACCTCTGGTTAAGGATGAAGAAATATTTACTACTCCACCACAAGTCTTATTGATTGAGTCTTAGGTATAGAGTTGCCTTTAATATGGAGTGCTTTATCCCTGAACTTTCCGACCACCTAGATTAGTCAGGCCTCAAAACAAGTACCAAGACACCGTGTCGAAAACCAAAAAAACATATCATTTGGTCTCTTAGACTTTAAGGATGAGGCTTTCATTTTCCACCATTCAATTTTAGATAATACATAAAATCCAAAAGTATATACTATATAACACTAAAAAGATCTCTCCCTTTGTTGACACTTTGAGAAAAATGGCTCTTAGAATGTGGGCTTCTTCAACAGCCAATGCACTTAGACTCTCTTCCACTGTTTCAAGAACCAATTTCTCCCCTGCTTTTTCAGTCTCGAGATGTTTTTCTACTGGTAAGTTTTTTAAGCATAAATATAGAGTTAGAGTCAAAGCTACTGGTTCTACCGAACTGATATTTGCATTATGGCTTAGCATAATCAGATTTACTATTTACTTTTCCTAGCTAGTATACATTGATAACACATTGATTATACGCATATTATACATCCGTCAATTATTTTTAGTTTAAACGATTGAGTGAACGGCTGTTTTATTGCAATATCAGTTCTTGAAGGGCTGAAGTATGCATCTTCACATGAATGGGTAAAGCATGAGGGCTCAGTGGCAACAGTTGGAATAACTGACCATGCTCAGGTTTTTCTCGTCTTTTAGTACTTTTCGTATAGTTCTCCACATTTTCTTTGATAATCGAGAAATCCCTAAGGGTCGAGGTAATAAGTGGCGGAACCAAGATTCAAACTTTATGGGTTGTAAATTCTAGGATAATGACTTCAGGTGTTTACTAATTGGATTCTGAATTTAAACCATAAGATGTGAACTAAAGTTATTGAGTTTGGCCAAACTTGTAAGTAACCTTCTAGCTCTTGCCTTGGGTCGAGATTTGATACACGGTAGATAATGTGTTTGCCCCTCTACCTTTCTCTGCTAAAAAAAAAGACTTGCATTTATAAATAGTTGAACTTCAAATGCTGTATGTTTTTTCAGGATCATTTGGGAGAAGTGGTGTTTGTTGATCTGCCAGAAACTGGTACTTCTGTTTCACCTGGAAGCAGCTTTGGAGCTGTTGAAAGTGTGAAAGCCACCAGTGACATTAACTCTCCGATCTCAGGCGAGATTGTTGAGGTCAACAAAAAGCTCGCTGAAACACCTGGTTTGGTAAGTACTACTAAATTTTCAGCTAATAGAAAATCTATGTTGGTCAGACTCTTCAAACTTGCAACTTGGGTGCACGTCGAGTCCTCAAAAATAGTGCATTTTTGGATGGTACGATACAGGTGAGGCAACACTTTTGGAAAGTCCAACCAGCATAGGCTCAAAATTGAAATGTCATATTCCTTATGATTTTTCATCTTCTATAATCAAAGGCAATATTTATTACTCCCTCTGTTTCAATTTTTTGTCTAGTTTTAACTTGGCATGGAATTTAAGAAATTAGAGAAGACTTTTGAATCTTGTAGACTTAAACTAAAGATATGTTGGATGTACTAAGACATGTCACGTTGGAAGTTGAAATTAAAAAGAAAGGGAAGAGACCTTCTTATTGAAAGGAATAGAAAGGAAGGAAGACGAACAAAATTGACACGGAGGGAGTACTTGTTTATTTCCTTCATTTTTCAGCTAGTTGAAAATCTATGCTGCTTGGACTCTTTAAAAATGACATTGGTGTGTGTCCGAACTCCCAAAAGAAATGTATTTTGGAGGATCAGACACGGATCAGGTAGCATTTTTGGAAAGTCGGACCAACATAGGTCATGAATTTTCACCTTCTGTAGTCAAGGTCAATATTACTATCTGATATATATATTCCAAGTTACCTCTTGTGTCTTTTCTTTATTTTTCATCTAGTTAACATCTATATTGCTCGGACTCTTCAAAAGTACTATTGGATGCGTGTAGATCCTACGTGGGTGCAACAACATTTCTAGAAAGTCCGAGCAACATAGTTTGAAATGTCAGATTCCTTATGATTTTCTGATGCAACTTATACAATGAAGGTCAACTCGAGCCCCTATGAAGACGGATGGATGATTAAAGTGAAGCCGAGCAGTCCATCAGAACTCGAATCCTTGATGGGAGCAAAAGAGTACACGAAATTCTGCGAAGAAGAGGAAGGACACTAAAACTTGAAGGTGATTTTTGAATTCACCTTTTAGACTAACATTTGCCTGGTTAAGGCCTGAGAGATTGTGATCAAACTTCCTGTCATCACTGGTTCAAATTCCACAAAAATATATAATAAGATCCACTTTTCTGGTTTGTTTCATTGCCTCAGTAGAGTTTTGATTGAGTTTTTTGATTTATGATTTTTATCTTTCAATGCTTTCGACTATTTTACCTAAAATATCTATTTTACGTTACCTTAAAAATATTGAGTTCAGACAAATTTGAAGTTTGTTGCCCCGCCAAGCGGATTGTGTCAACTGGCAGCATTACTTGAACTTAACTTTCATAGAATTATTATCTGTTAAATTCAAGATGCATATCTCTCAAACTGAAATCACAATCAAAGAAACTAAACAGCACAACTCGGTGCACAAAGTATTTCATATTTTCACAAAATTCGGAAATGAGCCACACACCCATGGGGATGTAATGTAGGTATGTTATCCTAACGCAAACATCAAAGGCTACTAATTCCATGACGTAAACCTATGACCTACAGCTCAGATGAGGCTCCCTTTCTCAGCGGCAGAAAGTAACAGATAAAAAGAAAAAGAGAGAACACATTTACAATGCAAATTCAATTTTATTGATAACAATACACCCTTGTACACACGAAACATGATGTATCTCACACCTCTAAAGACAGAATATAACCAAAACCACAAATAAGAACTCGATCAATACACAACGATGACAATACATAGAGTGCATAAGCCCTTTTAGAGATAGGGGCGATTTTCTTGTGGTAGTAATTGTACATAATACTATTTGAAAGTGCTCCATCCATATAAGATTACTATGCGCCATTCACTCATAAGGAGAGAGCGTTAGGACATAGAAAGGCGATCAGCAACGACTCATTAGCAAGCAGTTACAACTATACATAACCATTACACAGAACAGCAACAACCTCTGAAGATTGAGTATGAGAAATAGACATCAATAGTGACCTGAAATCATCTGCCCCGTCCCTTGAAGTCGATATGGAACCATTTGAGGTGCAAGAATTCTCCACGAGCACTATATCCGGTAGCAAATTAGATATAGAAATGAGCAATTCACGTGCCACCTCGAAAGGAGCTTCCTCTCCAAATGCTCTATTTGCCATAAAATGCAGATCCTTCCTCTGAATTTTCTAAATGCAATATAATACAACATAAAACTATTAGCTTCAAAACAGGTTTTCAAGTTTAAACTTTAAAGGGGCATGATGAATGATAACCATCATAAGCTATGTTGTTTGGAGTTCCAGAAAACGTTGCAGCACCCGTATTGGATACTATGCATTACTTTTAGAAGATTCGACACGTGATAGTCGACACTTTTGAAGAGTCCGAGCAACATAGAACAGAGTACTATGGCTCAATCTACTATTGCCTTGTACTCCTTCCATCTCAAATTATCCGTTGTGATTCTCTTTTACATGTCCCTTAAAAAACAGTAATTAGGAGAAGCCTTTTTAACTATTTTACAATAACATCACTCATAATTGACGTGTTTGTAGTCTCTGAGAACAATAACGATAAAATGGGATAATTTTGTTTTGAACTCCTAAAACGACAAATAATTTGAGACAACTACTTTTAGATATCACAACA
Organism: Solanum medicagineum; assembly: GCA_026153255.1. Classification (NCBI taxonomy): domain Eukaryota; kingdom Viridiplantae; phylum Streptophyta; class Magnoliopsida; order Solanales; family Solanaceae; genus Solanum; species Solanum medicagineum. Next base: position 1,912,328 of record JAPFFP010000103.1, read on the forward strand.
CATAATATGAGATAATTATCATAGAGTTTTATATCTTAACTATCAATTGTTTAATTTACCTCCCTAAATTATCACTTCCTATGCATCTTTTGTCAATTGATTGATAGTTTAAATAATTAACGCGACTAATGGATAATTGGTATATGAAATTTATGTAAAAGCGATAATTTAGGTATGTTTTTTATCAATAACTCGAAAAGAAGAAAGAGATATTCCTTAGCTATAATTTTTGTAAGAGGCTGTTTTCACGACTCGAACATGTAACCAACATTTATAATAGATCACAATTCACAAAATCAAATTGCCAAATCTAATAGAAAAATAATTTACAAAAAGATACAAAGCAGAAACACAGAAAAGAGATTTATATATGATGAACTTTATGAAAGAGAAGAGATGAAAAAAGGATACCTTAAAGCTCCTTTTTGATGGCTATTTGGGTTTTTTTGTATGAATAAAGATGAGAGGAATAGTGTTTTTCTTTTTTGTTCAATTTCCTCCAACTGGATTTTAGGCTAGCCATTCAAATAAAATCCTATTTTTGGTAATACTCAATATTTATTACTCTCTCCGTACTATTTTGCGTGGCATCTTTTGATTTGCCACCCTATTTAAAAAAAAAAATTTAAAACTTGTTGTCTAAAATCACTATTAGATATTTGTGTGGCTGAGAATCATTTCATTAGGGTAAAAAAAAAAATTTAAAGATAAATTATTTCTAATTAAAGTAAGATGATATATTTCTTTGGCCAGACCAAAAAGGAAAAAATGTTACATAAAATGGGACAGAGAGAGTATCTTCTTACCTCACATTTTGAGCAAATAGCACCTTGAACATAATAAATAGAATGATAATCTTACTATTTTGAGCAAATATTTATTATCTTCTTACCAATTTACAGTGTTTATATATTTCGCTATATTATTTGATTGGCGCACAATTTTTGTAAAATCACGCATGATATTTGTATAAATCACGCGAATTATATAAAACTCAAATGGTAATTACAGCTAGATATTTATCATGAATCATAATTAATTCAAAGTTAATTAACTAATATATGTTTTTTTATTCACGTAAGTCTTCCTAATGGAGTGACTGACCCGGAATAGCCCAATTAAGCCCAGACAAAAGAAGCCCAAATTAACCTCAAGCCCAGTAACTATTTTCATCAGTGCCACTCTTTCTCTGTATCACCTTCATCAAAATACTGCAGAACTCTTTTTTCTTGAAATCCAACAGAGGCCACCAATTTCAATGGCACTTTCTGCTCCTTCACTAACTCTCTCTACAAACTCTTGTGCATCATCAACCTTGGTATCAAGAACAAGAAGAATCACCCAAAAAAATCCCAAATTTAGTGTCTTTACTGCACCTAAATTCACTCCAATTTCAGCACTTTCTGATCCATATGTCCTCCAAATAGCTGAAATTCTTGAAGATTCATTGCCTTCTACCTCTCCTTCGCCACTTCAGAAGTTAAGGATCAGCTCCTCAGACACCCTTTTGTCAACCCCTTGGCCATCTCGTAAAGATGAGCCTTTTAGATTCACTGACACTTCTTTTATCAAGAATTCAAGAATTGAACCAATCCTGCCTCCAAAAATTCAGTCTTTGAGCTCTTTGGATGTTTCTGTAGACACCCTTTTGCCTACTCTTTCAATTGTTGATGGTTATATAGTGGATTCTTTGTCTCAGTTAAATGAATTTCCTAGTGGGGTTTATGTTGGTAGTCTGTTGAATGTAGATTCTGAAGCTATAATGAAAAGGGTGTCTGAATATGAGTTTAGTTTTAAAGGGGATTTGTTTTGGTCACTTAATGGTGTAGGTACCCCTGATGTAGTACTAGTGTATGTCCCAGAAGGGTGTAAGGTTGAGAATCCATTGCTATTGAGGTACATTTCTGTTGAAGGTAGTGAT
>JAPFFP010000103.1:1917423-1940575 GCA_026153255.1 Solanum medicagineum
ATAGGGCGACTGTTTCCAGATGACCCATGATGAGCATCGAAAGTTACATTGACTGACTGCTACTTCACAATTGAAAGGAGCGCAGACAGTTTAAAGAGCCATTTTGTTTTATTCCATCATACCCTAAAGCCAAAAAATAGTGAATCTTTGGCTCCATCCAAGATTGGATAAGACTAACCCTTTTTTTTATTTATGAAATTTTGCATTATGAAAATCAGGGGAAGCTGAAAGGGGAAGACATGGAGTGCACCAAGGATGGAAGTGTTGATTTGAAAGGAAATCCAGCAATCAGAGAAACTAGTGGGAAATGGGTGGCTGGAATTATAATACTATGTAAGCTTTTATTTCTGAATAAAATAATAATACTATTTAAAAAAACACTTTTTAAAATGAAAAAAAGAAGAAAAGGACATAAAGTAGTAGTGATATATGCATCTGCTTATCTTTCTTTTGAGTTGTATATATCACCATTAAAATTATTACATGTATATACATGGTATATACTATCGGCATCCTCGAGAATTAATTAAGTTTATTTATTTTAAATGCTCTTTTTCTACTTTGAATTTAAGATTCAACTTTTAAACTTGATCCAGTGTTTGATTGCTCATGTTATATTAGTCCATGTTCAAAATGTGCAATCTTAAAGATGTAGGGTATGTTAAAATCTTATACGACGACCATTTAAACTGACTTTTTTAAAATTGAGCTTTTTATATTTATGGATGCTAAGCAATTCTTTGCTTATTCCAATTTATTTACTTATTTATTGTGGGGTGTGGAAAAAAGAGAAAATAAATCATGAAAATTCCAGAGTAACTGGAGCCAGCTATCATATGTCTGGAAGCTAGAAAATGACTAGTAGAAATGACCAAAAAAGACTTTTAACACTTTGTACTAAAACTAAGACGTGTGGCAAATTTACTTGGCCTGTTAGATAGTAGTAGGTTTTTTGCCCCTAGTGTTTTATCTGCATGTGAGAGTACAACGCACGATACGTGGATTGAGCACCATCATGAATTCATGTTTATAGTAGATAATAATTAGATAGAGAAAAACTAAAACGAATTATTATATACCTAAGTTCGAACAACGGAGTTACTAATCCTAAAGGATCAAATTTGTTGGTTATAAGGGGGGAAAAGATGGTACATAGGCTTTTTCATAATTCGAGATAGATAGATAAGATCTGCGTACATTTTACCCTCCTTAGACCCCACTTGTGGGATTGTACTGGGTATGTTGTTATTGTTGTTGTTGTTGTTGAGATAGATAGATTAAAGAACGAGCTATACATTCAAATTCTGCAATATACAAGCATTTAATATTTAAACAAAAAGATAACTTATCAGTTATTAAAAAAAAACCATAAATCAGAGGAGCCTCTTGTGTTTGAACTTTGCTGTACGTAATAGTATAATACTTTAGTAGAGAAAGACAAGAATAAAAAAAGAGCTATTATATAATTAAATTTCAAACCGTGCACTGTCGACTTTAAGTTGAAAAAAATAGATACTCATAGATTTCCAATAGGGATTTGTGTGGAACAGCAAAATTCGTGTGGAAGATAAAAGATGGGATAGTGAAGTGACACAAAAAGCATGTACTATTGGAAAAAGACATCATTGATACATGCATAGGAAATGAAGTGAGCGTTCGGACATGAAATAATTAAAAAAATCACTTTATTTAATTTTTTTAAAAAATTAAAGTTAAATTTATATTTGATCATACTTAGTACAATAAACATTTAGAATTTAAATATATTTTTAAAAAATATATATATTATAAACAAAATTATTTTATTAAAAAATTAAGGTAATCTGAAAAAACAAAAAAGTGAAAACAGAACTTCAAATGTTTTTAAATTTTAAATACAATTTCAAGTTGTATTTAAAATTTAATGATTAAAGTTGATTTTTAAATAAAGTAAAAAAAATTAAAATAAATAAACTAAATTCTCATGATAGAACGGATCGAAGAAATGTGGTGGGGGCAGATACGTCATCCTTGATTACAGAACTAGTATTCTTGGTCTTGGTGGGTGCGTGGTCACTTTATTATGTGATCTGGACTATCACTTATCCTGACTTTTTTGCCTTTTCAACATAGAGACAAATATATATATTTAAATAAAAATATTTGTCGATATCTAATAATGACAGTGACCGAGTTAGGTTGCTGCCTCCTTTAACTATCTTAGGAAAAAAAATTTATTTATACTTGATATTTATGTCTTTCAAATCCTTATAAACTAAGGTGTTAATTCTTTCCCCTGACCATTATCCTTGCTAATAAATGATGTCCATAAATTATCTATAAAAAAATACAATTTTCTATGAGTAAATTCAAAAAGTCAAATATTCTTAATTCTTGTTACAAAATAGCTTTCAATAAGCGTGCAAAGACAAAATCAAATAAAAAGGATTAGATGGGAGTATCTGTTTAACCATGAATAAGTGATACATATATTCTCACTTTAATTTTTAGCTGCTAAAATTGAATTTTTGATTTGTAAAAACACCAGGTAAGGATAAACACAGTACTCTATTTCAGTGCATTTTCTAACCTGTATAAGTATTGACTAGACAATTACTTTCCCCGTTCCAAAATAAATGTCGTCACAGGGATTCAAGAGTACAAGTTTCTAACTATACCCTAATATTTCATCTTCTTAATAGTGTATAATTTTCGAGCGCCATTTATGAAACAAGGATAGTTTAGTAAACTACATCTTATATTTATTGATTTCTTAATTGACGTAATTTTTGCAAAAGTGATACTCATTTTGGAATGAAGGGAGTATCAATGTCATTTTTTCTTCTTTAATTGACATTTGGTTTCCATATTGATTATGTAGTGAATCAAGCTTTAGCAACTCTGGCATTTTTTGGAATTGGAGTAAATTTGGTATTGTTCCTCACAAGGGTTCTAAAAGAAAACAATGCTGATGCTGCTAATAGTGTGAGCAAATGGACTGGCACGGTCTATATTTGCTCCCTTGTTGGCGCATTTCTTAGTGACTCTTACTGGGGAAGGTTCAAGACTTGTGCCATTTTCCAAGTGATCTATGTAACCGTAAGTATCCCACTACCTCCCACCATATTTGTCTAGATATTTAGAAATAATCTTTTTTTACAATTGTGGTGTCCGGACCAGCTTGCACACACCTCGACTAATTCCACAACATACGTGCTATCCCCCATCAACACAAGCCAGACAACTCTATCTACCAAGGCTTCCACCAACATAGGTACCATATAACTCTATCCACCAAGGCTTAGATGATGGGAAGAAATTACCTAGTGTTTTGTCTCCGAAACTTGAGACATCATGGTTCTCATTTTACTAACCACAAGTCCAGACCCTTGGGTGCTAGACATTGAAAAACTACTTAGAACACACTAGCGCATAAATTAACAGTCAAGAAGAGTTGATACTGCTACAATTATTTTGCACAAACTATCCCTATTTCTTCTCACAACAGTGATATTTGAGCCAACTAGTGCGTACCTTGAATATCCCACTAAGCACCTTCTACCTTCCACAAGCATAGAGTACATAGGGAATTTTGCCCACTAAGACTTGAACAAATGAGAAGTAATCACCTATGTTTTTTCAGCTACTTGTGTTAATTGACAAGAGTCCTCAATCTTGCTCTTACTAAGTTTGAAACTTCGTTGACAGGGCTTGTCATTACTAGCACTAGCATCACAACTTTACTTGCTCAAACCCAAAGGTTGTGGGAATCGAACGACTCAATGTGGAGAACATTCAACCATGGAGGTTGGACTATTCTACATTTCAGTATACATGATTGCCCTGGGATATGGTGGTTATCAGCCAAATATTGCTACCTTTGGGGCTGATCAGTTCGATGAGCAGCATCCGAGCGAGTGTTCATCTAAAGTAGCCTTCTTCAGCTACTTCTATCTGTTCATGAACCTTGGATCGCTCTTCTCCAACACCATTCTAGACTATTTTGAGGATGAGGGAATGTGGGCTCTTGGTTTTTGGGCATCTGCAGCATCTGCCTTTGCAGCATTGATGCTCTTTCTTGGAGGCACTGCTAGGTACAGACACTTCAGGTCTAGTGGCAATCCTCTTGCCAGGTTCGGTCAAGTTTTTGTGGCAGCAACTAAGAAATGTAAAGTGGACACACCGGAAAATGAAGATGACTTCTACCAAGGGGAAGACGACGATGATACAACTGCTGGTAGAAAAATGCTACACACCCATGGTTTCAAGTAAGTAGAAATGCACAAGATTTGTGACTTGACTTTGTCATTTAAACCATTGACAAAGTCATATTATGTAGAGATTAGGTTGCGGACATCTAGTTGCCATTCTATAATGCACTAAACTGGAGTTTTCTTCTGGCAGATTCTTGGATAGAGCAGCTGTGGTGACATCAAAGGAACTCGACAGCCAGAAGCAGGGTGTTCACAACCCGTGGAGTCTCTGCCCCATATCACAAGTTGAGGAAGTTAAATGCATTTTGAGGTTACTGCCAATATGGCTATGTACCATTATCTACTCTGTAGTTTTCACGCAAATGGCCTCGCTCTTTGTCGAGCAAGGTGATGCCATGAAAACTACAATAGGAAACTTCAGGATTCCGGCAGCAAGCATGTCTACCTTTGACATCCTTAGTGTAGCAGGCGTCATATTTCTCAATTGCAGAGTTCTTAATCCACTAGTCAGAAGGTTTAAGAAGTGTAAGGATGATGATGCTGGGCTAACTGAACTTCAACGGATGGGTATTGGACTAGTCATAGCAGTGATGGCTATGCTTTCTTCGGGAATCGTGGAGTGCTACAGGCTTAAGTATGCTAGTAATGACTGCAAACATTGTGAAGGCTCAAGCTCTCTGAACATCTTCTGGCAAGTCCCGCAATATGCTTTTATAGGAGCTTCGGAAGTGTTCATGTACGTAGCTCAACTAGAATTCTTCAATGCACAAGCACCTGATGGACTTAAAAGCTTTGGAAGTGCGCTATGCATGACATCGATATCACTAGGGAACTATGTAAGTAGCTTTCTTGTAAGCATAGTGATGAAAATATCAGCAACTGATAACATGCCTGGATGGATACCAGGAAACCTTAACAAAGGTCATTTAGACAGATTCTATTTTCTATTAGCTGGTTTGACACTAATAGATTTTGCTGCATACATTGCATGTGCTAAGTGGTACAAGAATATTAAGCATAGTGAAAAGATTCAGGAAAACGAGGAAGAGGGCAAGTGTGAAGTCTAACGTACGTACCTGATACGGATCATACCTTGAGGCATGTTTTGCCAAAACCATATGAATAAGAGGAAGGTGTGCAGCAGTCACCACAACAACGTTTTGTGAAGAGTTCATGATTGGTATTTGGATTTCCTCAATTCTCCAGTGCTCCAACCCAATCAATTCAAAATACCCAGCTGTGCAGAATTCTCCAGGGAGCTGAAATACTCTTAATTTCTACGTCCATCGTTTCTTGTTGTTGCTGCATTTGTTGGTTCTGTCATATTAGTTCTAAAATTGACAAGCATTTTGGATTGATCTGTAAAAATCGGATTGGTTTATCCTGTATCCAGGACACTGTTGAAAAGTACTGCTGTACCCCCAAAAATTTCATGTATTAAAAGATCTCATTTATTTCATATGTAATTCAGAGCTTGAAGCGTTTTCCTCATAAAATTAGTTCCACGAAGAACATAAGTTCATCATCTACTAGTTGTAGAATATGACTATCTGAAGAGGGATTCAGGTCATCAAAAAGAATGCAAATTCCCACAAAGAAATACAACATAGAATTGTCTTAAGAATATAAATAAAATAATAATAAAATAAAGGATAGCTCGGTGCACAAAGTATCCCGTGTTAACATGATCGGGGAAAGGGCCACAGCCCAAGAGGTATGATGTAGATCAATCCTAATGCAAGCATTAATAACTACTTTCACGGCTTGAACCCATGGCCTATAGGTCACATAGAGACAACTCACTGCGGCTCCAAAGGTCTCCTTCAAAACTCTAGAAACTACAAAGAAAACAAACCTTTCTACTATTTTGTTTTATTCGCGACATTGAAGTTTTTGTTTCTAAGGTCTAATAAACCTAGAAAATCCAGACGGAACTGAGATGATGATGACTAGACATGGTGAAATCTCAATGAAATGCAACATGGAGATATCTAATTGCAATCTTTCATCCATAGGTAACTTTTAAGATAATAAACCACCCTTAAGGAACGTCAATATTTCATCACAGAAAGAAATAAGGTGAGCTTAAAACCAACTGCATGTAAGGAAAAGGACATAATACATAAATAGACACTCAAATTTGGCCTCAGCCAATAATTAAACTCTCCAACTTTGAGTATGCACATCTATAAACCTTCACTCATCTCCATTGCATCAGTTGAATACTCCTTACAAAATGATCACATGGACACCTTCAAAATATATGTCACGTCAGCGCCTAGTGTTCATGAGACACAATGGGAACAGTTGGAGTGTTAAGTTGCCAGTTGAGCAAAGTTGAGGTGTATAAATATGCACTCTCAAAGTTGGAGTGTTTATTTGAGTGCCTGTTTATGTACTATGACTTTTTAATATCAAAAATCTTCTGTTTGGATCCATAACATTTCAACCTCTGTACTCACTACCTAACCTCAACATCATCTGAAACTCAATATGAATTGTTCGGATTCAAATTAGGAAAAGTTTAGCCAATTTTTTCAAAATGCATTTTACTCACCATATTAGTACTGAGAAATGTAACTTATATTACTTCAATTTTTTTAGAAGTCTTTCCGATATCCAGATTCAAATTAGGGAAAGCTAAACCAAATTTTTCAGAATGCATTTCTACTCACCATATTAGTAACGAGAAATGTAACTTACATTACTTCAAATGTTTTAGAAGTACAGAACTTATCTATGTTGCGCTTCGCTCTACAGCTAATCAAACTGACTATCAATAAACGAAAATGTGCAAATCAAATGAAAGACAATAGTAGTAGATAATAAACCTACTTACAGATGTTACAGGTTCAAATTAGGGGAAAGTTTAACCAAATTTTTCAAATATGCATTTTACTCACCATATTAATATCGAGAAATGCAACTTATATTACTTCAAATGTTGTAAAACGTGAAACTTATCTGTGTTCCGCTTAGCTCAACAGTTAATCGACTGAATCTCAATAAACCACAAAATTACGAATCAAATGAGAAGACGACAGTAACTGATAACAGAAAGACGTACAGATGTTACAGGTTCATCAATTTGCTCGGAGAATTTAAAGGCCACGATTTGATTCGGCGCAACTCGCTTCCGGCGGCATGATTGGAAAATAACAAATCGCCAACGTTCTCCGCCGGCGAAAGGCGGTCGGACTCCTCAGATCTGAAAACGTGCGTTCCAATAACTAGTAAGGAAATTTAGCGTGAAAATATTTTGCGGGAAAATAGTTTCACTCTTCCCAAATGTGTGTATTTATAGGAGCAATGAGAAATTTAAGGATAATAGCACTTTTGGTTGCTCACTTATGGGTAAATTGTAATTTTGGTCCCTATGATACATAATTTAACATATTTAATCTTTAATTGATAAAACTTTTTGATTTTGGTCCTATTATATTGGAAATGTGTTGTATTTATACTTCTTTTTAAGTACATTATTCTCAAATAAAGAGTAATAATATAATTTTAACTTAAATATGATGGTTAATACTGCAAAATTAAGATAGTTTATAAGCAAAATGATCAAAAGCGCACATTTCAAGTATTTGAAGATTAAATATACTTAATTGAATATCATAACGATTAAAATAAAAATTAATCAATAATCGAGAGAGAAAAAAGGGTTATTAACATAAGAGTTATCTATCCATTTCAATTTATTTATTACACTAACTAGACAAATAACTACTCCTTTCCTAATTATTTAATTTGTTCAAAAAGGATTATTCTCTAATTTATTTATTCATCACAATATGACTATTTTCTAATTAATTAACTAAAAATTTGATTGTCGATTCAAAAACTAACAACAATATACCTAATACAATACTTCAGTCTACAAGTAGTGCCCGGAAAAAATATGTCCACTATCATATTCATATTCTGATAGACCCTCAGCTCAGATTAGCATATAACAACAACAATATACCCAGTGGAATTCCACAAGTGGGGTCTGAAAATGGTAGAATGTACACAAATGTTACCATTACCTCGTAGAAGTAGAGAGGTTGTTTAGTGGGAACAATAAGAAGAATAAACTAAATATGGGAAAAGGAAAGGAAAAGAAAGGGAACAAAAAAGGCGACTAATAAGGAAAAACATATGATATTATGAAAATATGATAAAATTAACATATCAAGACGGAAAATGACATCATAAGATATACAGACAATATAAATACACGAAGAGTAAACAAATATATGACTAATAATAACAACATACGATGCAAAGACATAATTACTCCTACTAACCTACTATATCACAAAGTCAATTAACGACATATCCCTACTAACCTACTGTATCACAAAGTCAATTAACGGTCTACCCCTACTAACCTGTTAGCCTCTACTCTTATCAGCAACTTCCACTCTTTTCTATCTAAGGTCATGTTGTCGGTGAGATAAGTTTCGCCATATTTTGTCTGATCACTTCCTCCAATACTTCTTGGGTCTACCTCTACCCCTCCGTGTATCCCCTAAATCCAAGCTTTCGCACCTCCTAACAGGAGCCTCAATACTCTTTCTCTGCACATGTCCAAACTAACGCAGTCTCGCTTCCCTCATCTTGTCAGCCACAGAGGTCATCTCTAGCCTCTCTCGGATAATCTCATTCCTAATCGTATCACTTCTGGTATATCCAAACATCTATCTCAACATCCTCATATCCGCAATCTGAATTTTCTGAACATGTGAATTCTTAATCTGCTCAAATTAACATAAATTTCTAAATTAAATAATAGAAATAAGTCTTTCATGAGTTAATGAATGGAACACTGTAACCTCTATTCAGTTAATTAGCCTTTTATAAACACAAAAGATGAGTAACAAAAGATAATTTCATAATTTACAAAACCAGATAGCAAAAGAACTTGGAAGAATAAAATTTACAATAAGGGAAAATTCACTCAAAATTTTGTCAAGACTATTTTTTGATTACAAAACATTAAACACACTGTGGTTACTACTCTTCATTGCTCAACTATATATATGTTATATGTATGTTGTGTATCTGAAAGACACGAATTTCGTCTTGTGTCTTATCACCTTTCAAAATAACAGGATTTTGAAGACCTTGCAAGCTTGTCCGTCATATAAAACGTTCTGAATCCACCAACTCTAGATCCTAGATTCACCTATGCATTAAAGTGCATATGAACGCGATGTTTCATGTCTGATTCCTAACTGAAAACAGCAATATTAACTCGTGTCATATCATCTTTAAGGTAACATGATTATGAAGACCTTGCAGGCTTGTCCATCATATAAGACATTCTGAATCCACTGACTCTGGATCCTTGATTCGCCTTTGTCTCAAAAGTACATATGTACATGATGCTTCATGTTCGATTCCTATCTGAAAACACCAAATGATTTCCCGAACTCGTGTCTTGTAATCTTTAAAGTACCAGACATTCTGAATCCACTGACTCTAGGTCTTGGATTTAGCCTCTACCTTGAAGTACATGTGTACGCGATGCTTCATTTATGATTCCTAACTAAAAATACCAAAATTACCGTGTTATTAATACTGACTCAGTTACTGTATTTCTTGATGAAAACTTATCAGAGAAAACCTTAAGTCTTACTCTTCAATATCTAGCAGGACCTCTGGATGTACAGCGGCAGTGTTAACATTGAGGACTCTCTGGAGCTTTCTGTGATCGAATATTTCAACTTCTACCGAGAACATTGAGCTTACAGGCTTGTGATCAGATATTCTTAACTCGGCTCGCTTGTAAAAGAGCTGTTTTATACCTTTCCCTAACCACAGTATACGGTCACACCTGCATGATATTAGGAAATACTCATTTCAACGTCTATTGTTAGAACGAATTTAACTTCTATGCTCTGTCAGTACACAAAAATAACTACATACTATCGACATAATAGGTGGGACTAGTCATGAAAAAGAAAAGGCAGATAACATGCTACAACAGGTTAAAATATACTGACAGCGTAAAAAGCTTTTATAAAATCAGTGTATGTAAGTTAAATCCTATCAAAATAAGCTAAAATATATCATGATTGTGACAATGTCCATTTAAACAAAACGTCACATACCAAGCTGGTGATCTCTTCTTCTCCCCTTCTCTTGGAATCTCCCCGACATATCTATCAGTGTTGATCTCATACTTGTATGTTGGTGCAAAGTTAATCGCCCCTTCCTTCCAATTAGCAAAAACACGGCCACTTTGGAGTTCTTTGATTAGCTGTAAATGTGAAGGATACTATTAGAGCTTAAGTTATATACACTGACAGCACGAAGAATTTTTGAACATCGAGTGCAAGTTGCTACATCACATTTGATAGATAGAGTTGCCTATAATTCTAGGTAAACTTAATCAGTAAGTGCACATAGTATAAACTCGTACAACTAGTACTATTAACTTAGTGATGAGTCTTACCTCGTCGTTGTTGAGAAGTTCATCCCATTGTTTTTTGGCAACTAGCTTCCGCACCTCAGAATCCAACATATTGATTCGATAATTCAAATCCCCGAACCAGAATATCTGACTGTTTACATTAAAGGACGGCATATAAATTGTATGAATAAATACTTCATATCTCTTTTGAAATCAGAAAATTCAACTATTTGTTAGACTTTCAACATATGCTATTTCTGTTTTCTCATTTTCACAAACTCTTGCATCCAACTCTCTAACATATGCTGAAAAAATGAAAGCTGCTATTTCTTGTTGAACGAAAATCACTGAGCAGTTATCAACATGTCTAAATCTAGAAATAATAGCATGTTTAAGACCATAAGATAAAAGGGAGTTTTGGTACATTCAACATTTCTTTAGTTTAAGACTACAAGATTCAAAAGTCTTCTTTACTTTCTTAAGCTTCGTGTGAAGTTAAAAACCAGGCAAATAGATTGAAATGAAGGGAGTATTACTTACTCATGAGATGGAATTGTTTGTGGTTGATCTGCATCAGCGTCGAATATGGATGAGAAATGCGTGCGCCTCATAATTTCATACACATCAGAGTTACGCCTTTGATCTGCCCCGTCCTTCTGGCCAGAAGTTAAATGTGAACAAACAAAGCATAGCCTTGACTGGAAAAGAGACATGCTCACAGAAACAGATCCCTGTATAGAACCATAAGTTAGTCAGCGATAAGTTACACGGAGACAACTTTACTGCTGCTCCTAAGGCTCCCTTTCATTCACAATTTGTATACTCTTATTACACAATAAATTTTTCCCGAAGAAGATTCAATATAAGAGACGAACGTAGTGAATGCTCTTTTAACTCCAATATTGCACTTTCTACAACTAGTGAATGCTGATATTTGATTCAATGGAATTCTTGAAAGAAGAAGCAGTACCTTGTTTCCCATGTATCCCATAAGACCAACTCCGACAGGAGAGACTTGCAAGTTGTTTATATGCCTTCTCAATCTCCTACGGACCCAAATCGATACATATATCCCAACCATCTGCTTGCTGACAATACGAATATACCTCGGACGTGAACTCACAGCATGTTTTAGTAGTGAACTTTCATCTTCGAACTCTGTGAATTCCTCGAAGTGATCATTTTCCTCATCAGAAAATTGATCGGAGTCATCAGAAAGAGCATCAACAACTTCAGGTTCCTCTTGTTGATTCATCCACAATGATCCTAAGTCCTCGGAGCTCTGGTCCCCTCTTTTTAACTTGCTACCATCTAATCCAACATCATGATTGTTAAAAGCAAGAGCACAGCTGCTCGATACTCTCCTCAACTTAAAAGTCGAAGAAAGGACCTGAGGTGTTGCATCGAGTGAACGCTCAGGCCAATCCAATCGACTATCACAATCAATGCCATATATTCTCTTTAATTGCAAGTTCTTCCTCAGGTTGATCATGTTATCTTCAGTGAAGCACGTGGTGTCCATCGACGCCTCTGCCATTATATCTAGTGCAGTAGTAGTTACCACGTCAGCAATTATATCGGCTGCGGGAGAAGTCCTCAACACCGGAGACGGTGGAGCACTGTAACTCTTTAGCTCAGCCTCAGGTTCCACTGTAGTTCTGTTTAACGTTCTGCGTATAATCATCTCCCATTTTCGAATTGGCCTTCTATTTTCTGCTCCCAGTACATTTCCAGCACTTAGAGGAACTACCTCTTGGAAGCTGTAAAGAACAGATACAAACTCACTGTAATTATGAACTGATTTAGCACCAAAAGATCCCTTGGCTAGACGAAAAGTATGAAGCGCGATACACTGATTGACATAACACTTACCCAAGGATGTACATATCAGCTGGTTCCTTCATACAAAGCCACTCATCAATTTCAAGATCCTCATGTGGAATTCTTCCAGCAACATTCCAAGTTCCTATGGTAACTCTGAAGGAAAATCAGGTCACATGTATATCTCCGAGGAATGAAAAACTAATAACTTAGATACCGGTATCACAAAAAAAAAATCGAAATGAACTGAATTTAAAGCCAAACCTCACTTCTTTTGTATTAATGTACTGAACTCTCAGAGTTTCTGATTTCCCTCTCCTGTGTCTTGATGAATACTTGGTTGAAGTCTTTCCTGAGGAATTTCAACACAAATTTTCAGACATAATTAACGGAACAGAAACTTAAGATTAGACGACATAAAATGACTTCACTATAGTTGAAGAAAAAGTAGAATAGTTGACACAAATTAACGCAGTTGCACAAGCGTCAACTATTCCACTGGTTACCTGCTACCTCCCACTTGCATAGGTACTAAGTAACTGTCAACCAACGCTTAGGCAGATAGGAATAAATCATCTAGTAATTTTATTACCGGTCAAAATTAGATGCTATATTCTCATTATATGCAAAATTTAGGCATGATCGTGAAATTAAGCACAATCGAAGCCAGATGGAAATAAATCGCCTAGTAACTTTTTTTAGTCAAAAGTGCATCCAAATTTCTCAACATATGCAAAATTAGGCATGGTCACTAAATTCAGACAGGAATATCTTTGTCCTTAAACTTGAAAGTTCTGTATTTATGTGAAAGGGTAAAATCACCAAAACATGTAAAATAGGAAAAAAGATGTCAGGTGATTTCTTTTAGTCTGCTAAGTTTAGCTAGCCAGAGTTATTCGATGTTTGTGCTGGTTGGAGGTACCAGTACCTGACGGAACAGTCGAGGCGTGCACAAGCTAGCCAAAAAGATAACAAAAATGAAATAGAATTTCAAGAAGTACCTGAAGTTTGAGGCTGGCAATCAGTTGGTTTCCCTGGTGATCTATGCCAATGATCTTCATGCACCCTTTCATCTTTAAGTGAGCAAGCTAGAAATATTCCCACCAAAAAAAAACAACTAATCAAAAACTTAATAAACCAACATACTCAGTGTAACTACACTAATAGAATAGAGACTATTTCTGATAGACTCTCACCGAAAACTTCAAAGAAAAAAACATACCATCTTCCTCACTCTCTGTCTCAGTATCAACTTCATCTTCACTAAAATCATGAAGTTTAGGCTGAATATTCAACCATTTCTTCATCACAATTGAGGGCCAAAATGCCTAAAACCAAAACAAAAAACAAATAACTAAGAGATATACTATAGAATATGTTCTATTTTTTTAAAATAAAAAAAAGCATACCTCTGATCTTTTTCCTCTTCTGGTTTTCATTTGAACAAGAACTAAAAAAGTTGCAAACTTTTAGAACTTAATGAAGTTCAAGAAACAATAAATGCTAGTTGATGATTTGTTCCCAAGAATGCCAAGAAATAAATAAAGTGTCACACAAAAGACTTCAACTTTTTTGCCACTGTTCTTGGAGCTTCATATGTATTTAAGGGCCTTCTCTTAGACCATTTAATAAACAAGTTGCTTACCAAGAAAGTTTGTCGTATGGTAAGTATTCCTTCATTCTTAAAATCATTTAGTACGTAAAACAAGGTAGAATATCTTTGAACTAAACTTTATAATGTGATAGGTTGACATTATAACCCTGGTTAAATTTGTGTTGTCAACCAAATAGGGTATAAAATTAATTTCGACCTTGATCTTATCCTATCAAACTTGAGATAAGTTAATCTTCAGACGATAAGCTCGGAATTATTTTATCTAACCAAATGACCCCTTAATGTCTCAGATTTAAAAGTTTAAAATTACAGATTTCAATACAAATATCACATACAGAATGGAAATAAAAATAATAATAAGTTAGTGCTAATTATAAAGAAGATTCTTACAAAGACCAAATGGAACAGAACAAAAAATAAAAGTTATGGCCAAAGCTTAACAGACATGAATTCCTCAACTTGCATTTGTAAAAGAAAAAAAGGATTGAATTTTTTGTTAATGGTCCCAAAAAATAGGTTCTTCTATGAGATATATATATTATAATTATAAATATAAATAAACAAAGTTGGTGATATTGCTGAAATTTCAAGTAAACACAAAGAAAAAGCATGTAAAAATAGGAAAAGTCATTTTCAATCTTTAATAACTTTCTTTTAGTACTAAATTCAAATGATGGATCCATGCCTAGTGGACTAAACATAAGCCATAGACACAAACAGTTAGGGATTTGTACTAATGTTTTTATTTTTTTCAAAATAAAAATTAAAAATCGACATGCAAAACTAAAAAGACAACAAGTGACAAAGTCCATGAATCACATAATTAATGGAATATTCAAAAAGATTAGGATCTAGTAAGATTAATTAATCACTTGTTTAATTAAAGGCCATAATTCATTGTTGGTGACCAAAATCTTGGCTGGCAAGTAGCAACCCTTATATATAAAAAAAAAAAAAAAATACTAATGGGGTTCAAGAATATAAAAAATTAAGTATATTGTCTCAATTTTATTTTTCCCGTCTAAATATTCAGAAACTAAAACCATTTCAATGTCTCCTTTCGTCATGTATAAACTAAATTATTAATTAAGATAAGCACAAAACAATATCAATGAGATTTAATATTTACTATATATACGTAAAAGAATAATTTTAATTATATATATAATATAATTTTCTATCGAAAGGAATCGACTCGATCACTACCTGGTTCCGTCCCTAATAATATCTCTTATATAAATCCCACAAAAAGTTTAAAGAGAGCAGTGAGTATTAGTCTTACTCCTACCTTGAGAAGACAAGAGGCGCACTTTTGTAAAAAAAAAAGAATCAAACCCTTGAATCAATTTGATGAGTTAGTTAAGCTCTAAGTACACAATAAAGTCAACGAGATTCAACATTTACTATATTTATATAAAATAGAAAGAGGTCAATTCAATTCTTAACAATATATTTAGTACAATTTCACAAGTAAAATAATAGAAAAATAACGAATACGTAACCTTAATCCTGTCTTGAGAAGATGGACGCGCATTTTAAAAATATCAAATCCTTGAACCAATTTGATGAGTTAATTAAGCTCTGATTAAGAATAAGTCAAACATGGATGAAAACTTGCAACTTGTAAGAAAAGCCACCAACTAATTGATAGAATTAAAGATAATCAAGTTAATCATGACCTCATGAACATGATCTTAAAGACCCCACAACTAAGAAATATGTAACGACCTTATTGAGACAAAAAATGCTTAATGATTAAAATAATAGTAAGTCAAATTGGTGATTAATAATTTGGATAGTTATAGTAACATATATTATAATAATAAAGTTTATGGAATTAAAACAGTTGTAGACTTGTAGGTAGGACGTGTACAAAAATAAGCATACGTGCATAAATGTTAGTCACACAAAAATGTATAAAAATATTGTAAGTGGGATTGAGCTTCACAAAGATTAAAAATAAATTAAAAAAAATAAATATATATATATATATATATATATATACCCACCTCACACCAATCAGACTCTTTAATCAATTATTTGGTAACAAAATTTGAAATAATTTATCCTAAGATTAATAGTTAGTATTGGATAAGTTATCTAATTTTCTATCTCTAAGTGAAATAATAATCTTGAAATGGCTTATCGCGATACAAAATAATTAAAATAATAAAAACACATTATCAAATTCTTTTTATGCATCACTTTTTGCATTATGCAATGTACTTTTATTAACAAACAGCTTCTTCTTAAAATTATATAATGCATATTATCTGTAATACAATAAACTAAACATTCACTAAAATATAATATAAAAAATAATTAATCATATCATAATCAATCTCAATATAAGAGCATAATTAATTCTCTTAATAATTAGCAGGTTTTGTTGAATGAGAAATGGACGTAAATGTGGGACAAAATACAGAACATTAATGAAGATTTTCATTGAAAAAAATAGTTATGTGAAGTTTGATTTGGAAAGAGTTGACTTTTGCTTAATGCCATGGAAATACAAATTGTGGCTATTATGGTCTTTGACAAAACATTTCATGTCAATTGAAGTGTAATTTAATAGCATATGAAATAAATAAATAAATAAATAAATAAAATTTATATTGTAAAAACACATAAATATTTATATGATAGTTAATTATTTTATAAAAGATAAAATAAAAATTTTGAAATTAGTAGTATTTTTAAGATTTAAGAATGTCATTTTTTTTACTGACTATCATATAGATTGAAAGGAAAAAAATATACACTATTGGGTAAAACTTATAGTAATTTTTACACAAATTTTATAGTATTAAGAGTTAATTACTTATTATTTCTATTCTTTTTTAATTACAAAAAAAAATCTTAGAAATTAAGGATTTCAAACACATTACTCAATATTCTGATTTAAAATTCAAAATTAAATATAATGCTCAACATCTCGATAGGTCATGTCGCTACATAGATGCCTCTCTATATTAAGTCCAATATGATAACTTGAAAAATATAGAGAAAATATGTCTCCATCAATAAAATAACACTAATAGCATAATTTTTTTTACATTGTCAAATGTATATAACTTACTATTTATGTTTTAATTATTATTATGTAAATAAAAGAGTGCAGTACATAAGTCAAAGTATCTAATTTTCTACGTGAATTTAAGCACAAACTTTTAAATATAAAATTCTATGCATTTCAATTCTGTAATTTGACACGAGTTTTAATTTTTTTTTTAAGTATTTTTTAAATAATATGTTTACACAGTTTTGCCAACTGTCTTCTCTATTTCCGTTCCCTTTTGTTGACTTTCTACTTGCTATCACAATTTGAACACAGACATAGAAAAACTTGTTAATTATGGGCACACTTTGATGAGATAGGGATAAAATAACATAAAAAATAAAATTTATTCAAATTTGTTAACAAATTTCTTTTATTAAAAAATAATATTATTTATATAACTAAAAAAAAGCATGTATATATGATAGATTTTGAATCCTTTTTAATTTATTTATATATGTACTTTTTTATATTTTGAACTTTTAAAAAAAAAAATGACTCTGCCACGAAATACAGCATACCCTTGGGAGTCCATCAAATTCTTCTACATTTTTTGAATGGTGTGAGTACAAGTCATTTGATCTGAAATTTTCATAAATATTTTTATATGTCATATCTAGTGCTCGTTATTTTTTATAACGGTACTTAGAAAAAGTTATATAACATAACAAGGTTATGTAATTTTATAGCATATATACACTTAAACATGTATATACATATCTAGTAATTCTAACTATTATTGTCCACACATACATTCAGCTTCTACTTTAAAAACACATAAACTAACGGTTGATCACACATGACATATACAAGTTACAAGCAGATATAATATCTGCAAGATTTTCAATTAGAATAAGATATTATGTACTCGATTTTCAATTAAAATGATATATTGTTATGTGCGCACAAATATATATATATATTCTACTAAATTTTGGAATTGAAACATTACCTTGTATTTAAAATATTTTTAAGATTCACTATTTTTTTTTTCATAAATATAAATGGTAATAATGCTATTCATAGATTTTTCTCTATAAGAATGTGTTGTCAATGACAGAAGCTTGATTATCTAATTGCAAAATTGGTCATGTAAGCTGTTAAATCATCCAAAAAGAAGAAAAAAGAGAAAAAGGAAACCAAAACCATTTTGTCTTCTTTTTTATATTGTCTTCTTTTTTATAGTATATATATAAAAAATAAATAATAAATAAAACTTCAGTTTGAAAAAAAACGTTCTCCTAAATTTCCTCGACCTATCATTTCATATAAATCACGTTGTTCATTTATCTTTTTAATATAAATAAAGCTTAAATTATACACACCATTAATATGAAATATTTTTCTAATATCAAATTATTTAAAGAATATTAAGTAAGTTTTTCTTAAATGTAAAATTTATAACTATTAGATAAGAAAGGTTGGTTGTTACAACATGTAAATGTGATTCGATTGGGAATATGTATGCTAATTAAACAATTTATTTTATATTTAAACTATTATAAGTTATATGAGATACTTAATAACTAAACATCAATCCATCGATAATCAATCTTGGATAATGCACTTTACGCGTTTGGTGAATGGTGAGTGTATTGAAATAGCTAGTACCTCTTTATTAATGAAGGACATGGGAAGAAAACTGAGATCAATACACCTCTTTCTTTTTTGGATTCAAAGAGGATCCACCTTTCCCATCTCTTATATAGGGCACACGTTCAAATTCTTTTTATAAATTTTAGCTTGTTTTTGATATCAAAAAATCACTTTTGCTTCTATTTAAAAGCAAATTTAATTACTAATTGGCCAAACATTACAAATTCTCAAAAAGATGTTTTGCGCCTCCATAAAGTTTGGCCAAACAGGTTCTTAGTTCTACGTTAGTTAAATATGACTCAAATTGGTACACTAATCTCCTTATAAATCTAAATATTTTACTTGTGTAATATTATCATGTTAGATATGAAGTTTACTATGTTAATTAAGTATCAAATGTCATGCCACTAACAATAATAATAAACAAAAAAGAATTGAATTACATATTTAGTAGCAATCAAACCTGCTTAGCACAATCTATTTTAGTAGCCCCAATTGTATAAAGTTGATTAATACATAAAAGTGATAGATCATAGAAAGAACAAGAAAACCGCCCCATTAGCTTTAATCATACATAAAAGGAGTATTATTTGAATTTTAGTTTTTCTTCGATGCCTCGTATCCACATCAGATTTTGATTAAATCTAAATTTACAGACTACATGACTTGGCTTTTATGCAATACTTCAATATGATTTTTTAAATTTACAAGACTTGAGTTCAATATCTCTTAAAAATAATAAAATCGCAATCATCCAATCAATTATTGATTTGGTGTTTTATTATTGTTGATCTTTTTGTATTTTCCTTGTGGTTATTTATACCCCTAATTATTTAATAAATTTAATTTTTGCACTCATAATATTTGGTGAAGTTTAATCTTTAGTTGAGTGAAATATGTGTTTTCGATCCCTTTACATAGAAAATATATGACATTGTGACTATTTTTTTATTTATATTTTTCTCAAATACGGAGTACTCATAATACTAATAGCAGAATACATAGAAAATTGAATGATTTAGCACTTAATAATTCGTTAAATTTGTGGAGCATCATGGTTTGCATATCTCAATGAATTAAACGCTAACCATGCTTAACTTGAAATCACAAGGACCAAATAACAACAACAACATACCCCAGTGCCTCAAAAGACTCCCGCTCATTGCGAGGTGAGGGGGATCGGATGTACGCAGTCTAACTCCTATGTTTAAAAATATAAAGCGGTTGTTTCCAAATACAAGGACCAAATAAGATTTTCTCAATATTTGAGGGACTAAAAGTACTATATTCTCCTTTCTTTTCTATTTCGTGAGTTCTTTTATTAGAATCTTTTTCATTTTTTATTCAAAAAAATTGCACAATACGCCATAAAATATGACTTAATAATGTGTTGCATACATCAAACGTAAATTTTCACATTATACTACCCTAATTTTGGATTGAGAATCCACCGTAAAAAGATATATGTCATCTTGGTGAAACTATTCAATTTGATCTAAATTCTTATGTTTATATTTTTCGATCACTTTAATGATCAAATGCCCACTTACAATCTTATGATATTTTCCAATAAAAATCAAATCTATAGATATTCCATTTTAATAAAGCAACTTGAACTTTTCCCTCTTGAAAATCTCATGTCTCTTTCCCAATAGCAAGATAGGATAACAGTTGGATACATCACTATTTCCAAGAAGCTAACATTTATTTGGTACATATCTTTTTCTTAAAAATAATATTACAAGTGAGAAAATTATGTCTGGTGAGAAAAAGTACAAATGACCAACCAAAAGAGAGAAAACTGAAGATGAAATGTGATAGGTACAAAGACTATACAAGGACAACCAATTAGAAGATGATGTTTACAAAAATATAATAAAAATCATATAGTACATACTTAGGACCACAAAGCACACTAATTTGAGCAGTGCATGTATAATTTATGTAAATATATAAATATATAGATATGGTCTATAGTCTATGTAAAGAGACAAAAGAGTATTTCCTCTTAGAGAAAAATAAAATATATTAGGGTTCAATGATATCTTAATTCTATTTGGTGTTCACTTTCGACTAATTTAAATGTTGATCGCATAAGATTCATTAAAAATGAGCAAATTGCATATCAAATTTTTTATTTTCTTTTTCGAGACTCGAATTTAAAATATCAGGCTAAGGATGGAACCTGAAGAGATATACTTTTTTCATTTCACTGCAACCATTGGTAACAAGAACAGTGATGCCATGCCATACGATTTTAAAAGAAATATCTAATAAAATTTTGAATCCATAAATTCCAAATGCTAACTCTATTTATAATCAAGCCTCTAAATTTGCTACCGCCGATAAGTCGAATTATTCTAATAGACCAATATTGCTTGTCATGCGTAAACCAATGAATTAATTAGAGAATATATACCAAATCCCAGTAGGAAGAGTTTGACACGTATCTATATCCAAATATTTGGAATATTGAATAACATTTATGGTAATAATTTCTATTATAAATAGACTATATATTAAAATAACACCGTCCATAAGTTTTAAAGTAGCAATAATTTTGACTTAATTAAGGCAACAAAATGTTGTATATATTAATTATGAGTTCAATTTGTGGTCCTTCATGTACGAATGGAATTTTTAATGTGTATCATGATCGAGAGTCACAATCTCTCCCTCTCTCTCTATATAGACTGTGACTATTTATGAAGAACAGTTTTATATATATGTTCCGACATTTTTTTAATATTTTTTTATATATATAATGTTCCTACATTATATTAATTTTTAAAAGTTATTATTGTTATCAAAAGTGTTCGTGGCAATAAATCAGAAATGTAGAAGAAATTTAATTTTGTCATTGTTGTAAATGTAGTTGAATCAATTCCTAGAACGTTAATGAATTCAAATAACGAAGCAAATCAAACGACACTTGTTTTTCTTTTTCGAAAATGATGCAGAAATGAGGATAGGAAGCTTTACAGAATTAACACTAAAAATGCATGTTCATGAAGAAGGTGCGTAAACAATGTGATCTTGAATCAATCAATCAGATTATTTAATCAAATTTGAAGAAAAGTTAAGTGACGATACAAAATTTGCTCTCTTCTCAACTCTTTAAAAATCAAAAGAAGTGTTTTGATCATATAATAATTTATTTAATAACTCAATATTAGTTCGTCCTTAGATAAAATTAACAACGAATTTTTATTGTTTAATGACATAAATTTTCTTAATTCCTTTTGTAGTATAGACGACCAATATGGTACTTAGGCACCTATAATTATAAACAACTACTTATTAGAGAGAGAAAAAAAAGGAGCCAATATACTCTTTTTTTTTTATATGACAAATTAAATCAACAAATAACATTAAAATAATAATTTTTTTTGTTTACAAATTATATAAAATGCATCGTATGACTATAGTTTATATTAGCTGCTTATTTGAATTTGATGCCTTCTCTATGGAATTACGGGATCGAAAAAAGACAACCTCTCGTTCGTGCTCTGCTATTAATCCACTTGTATTTCAGAATCATATGTTTCACCAGCTCTCCAATTTTCAGGAATATTATTTAAAGGAATAACCCATTTTTCATCTCCATCGTCAGAAGTCAATAGCATTCTTATTTGCAATTGTCCTTTTGGTGGTGATGAACTTGTCCATGCTGCGCCACATGTCCTATCCAATAATTTGCATACAAAATTTTCTGTCTGCATATTTTATAAAAAGTAAAGTATATTTATAACATATATTATCGATATATATAAGTTAAATCCATATCTCACGTAATTGAACAACAGAAATATCCATTTTGCCTTGTAGATACCATATAACAAAAGCCAAATAATAAGGATTATCACTACCCTCATCAATCTTGAATGTAATATTTTTATTTGGATAACTGCAAAGAAACCTTGTTCAATTCACACGCACCATAGCATAACACGAAAGATCAATTTTCATCGCAAAACCGATCACTGTAACGAAATATTATTGTATATGATAATTATTATCGAGGGATCTGACCATAATATATACCTTGTATATTCAATGCCCACAATACCAAGTGCTAATAGAGAAGCAACACCATCTTTTGTTTGGGCCATACGAAAAAATGTTCTTCGGCTGAAAATAAAGTCTGTTCTATATCTTGCTCCATGATCAGTAATTACCACAGTAACTCCATTTTCTGAGCAGTAATTATTGTTTGTACACTTCATCTATAAATACATTTCAAATATTTTATTCATCAAGACTTAAATATGTACTACACGATAATGATCGTGATAGAGTAGTAAGTATTTATTCATTATTTTTAATCAATTTAGGATTTTCATCAAGAGAGTTTAGTGTATGAAGAAGAAAATACACGAAGGAGACAAGGGAGATTTGATGTCTATTATATTTTATACACATACAAAAATAACTTTAACCTTATATATACAATGTATATT
>JAPFFP010000103.1:1975352-1992359 GCA_026153255.1 Solanum medicagineum
TAAATATATAGATACTTTGGTGTGTTTGTGTGTGTGTGTATATATATATATATATATATATATCAATTATTGAACACCCTTGATATTAAATCACCAACCCACGTTCTAAAAATATAAACATCCTTGACAAAAATGCTGGTTCTGCCAATGCAATCCATTTAAAAAAGACTGGCGTACTTTCTCTTTTAGTTTGTTTAAAAAAGAATGACATCTTTAATTCATTTTTTGGCAACATTTTAATTTTAACTTTTCAGGTGACATATTTAAGGCAAAAATTAAAGGATATTTTGATATATTTGACATAACTTTAATATAACAAATAGAATATGAAAAGAAAATACAATAACTAGGAAGCCAAGCAAATAAAAATAATTAAAAATAATAATAACTACAACAAATAATACAATAACTTAAAAAAAAAAAACATATTTCTTTTGCTTTCATCATTATTTTTATTAAGATAAGGAAA
This sequence comes from Solanum medicagineum, assembly GCA_026153255.1. NCBI lineage: Eukaryota > Viridiplantae > Streptophyta > Magnoliopsida > Solanales > Solanaceae > Solanum > Solanum medicagineum. The sequence goes on from JAPFFP010000103.1 coordinate 1,975,822, forward strand.
TATGGTTGTTGCACCACTTCCATCTATTCTTTTGAATTTTTCAATCTAAAGCCAGCCATAATTTTCTTTGATTGCTTCTCCTTAATTTGATGGATCTTGTACCCAAAATTTGTTTAATTAACTAAATCTTGTTGTTATTATGTTAATCCATTTTGATTTTTGTAAACCTATTTGACTAAATAAGACATTAAAGAAAAAAATTAAGAGTTTTAAAATTTACAAATCTTAAACTTTCAATCAGAAGTGTAATATCACGTGTGACTATAAAACTTTTGTAACTTATGAACTTAAACATGTCAATAATATTTTATGCAAATATGAAATCTTCTCATTAAAGATAGATACAAAAAGTTTAAGTAAACTATTTTCAAACTTAGAACTGAATTATATTTTCTCAGTTGATCAAATATTTTCAAAAATCATTTTTCTTTTTTTACAAAACATTTTCCTGCGTATCGAACAAACCCCACGCACACCCACCCCACCCCACCCCACATGTTCAACTTTTTCCTAGGGAAAAAAGGTTGAAAATGAGAGGATATCAGTTTGTTCCACTCTTAAGGCTATGGATTGATTTGAGATGTGCTTTTGGAGCAAATAAAGGTAGTTATGGTGAGGTTAGGAATGAGGACGGTGCCATATGTCAAGTAACTAATTAAATCAATTAATAATTACAATGTCCAAAAGTGATTAGGGTTGTGATCGGGTGGATAGTATTTTTTAATTTTTAATTCAAAGTATCAAATTTGACCATTAAAAACAAAAAAATATATTGATAGGACGTTATAAATATTCGTCATTTTGCCTAAAGAAAAGGCTCCATCTAATATCAAACTGATAATTTGGACGACACACACCAAATCATAAAATGGAAATTAGCTTGCGCTCGATTATATTGGCACGCTTTTTTCATTAATGAATTTTATATGATGTAAATTCAGAAAATAATCAAAATCATGATTAAAGCAGATATCGAATACCATATGAAAATATTTTATAAAATTACTAAACGAAGGACCACGACAATTTGTTTTTTGAAGTGGTAGAAAGAGTACAAGTATGACAACCAACATGTTTTCAACTAATTGATTTAGCAATGATATAAATGAGAAATGAAACATGTATAGGCCCTACTTGCTTTAAAATGGATGGAAAATTTTGACGTGCATACAATTGATGTTTGAAAATAATTAGACAAAACTTAAAGGAAACTTCATGAATATTATCAACAAAAGAAGGAAAAAATAGATTATAAAGTGTTAATTGGACTGATAAATTGTCTAAAGTGTTAACGCTTGTTTACATTTAGTGTGACGATCTCGATTGATAAAAGTGTTGATAAAAAAAACTCGATTTATAGCTTTTTTTTATAAAATACTTTGCTGCAACAATTTATCTGTCGTAATTTCCATTTATCATCCTCATAAAGTTATAGAGTTTGATATGTCATATGCACTTTTTATTCATCAAATGGAAAAAATAATGACTTTTTATTATTAATTTAGTCAATATTCAATATATAATTTATTTAGCTTATTTTTGAATTCTTAAACTTTATATCGAATCAAATTACAATTACGATACATTTAAGTTGAAATTCTAATTCCTAGCTCATAATATATATGTTGTTAAAGGTTTTTGGTTAAGTAGATGTAGAAAGTTGCAGCAACACATGTGGGAGATGATTATGAGGAAGTGTCTTGCTGATCAGTTTTCCACATGACTCAATTATTTTTTGGTTAACGTTCGATATTCATATTAAAATCTAACGAAATTTGAGTTTGAAAATTCTTTAATTAAGGTGGATTGAATTTTGAATTATCTGAGCTGATTTCACATTTTATAGATGATATAATTGGTTAAACCAATAATATGAGTTGCAAGTTAAAAAAAACAATGGATTCATTAGATCCATGCATGTGAACTTGCATCATGATCCAAAAAATAGCGTGGGCATTTGGTGACATTTGACCAAGAGTATTCAACTTTTGAAATGTTCACTAAATTAGTATAAAAATCAAAATTTTGAGTCACCAAGAATTTTAATACAAGTATATAATCAGAGGCCAAAATTATGATAAAAATTAATATTAATAAAGTTTAAAAATTTGAATTTGAGTCGGAGGAATTAAAGAACCACAATATGGGGCTATCCCTCTCTTTCTCTCTTTGGAATGATTCCCTTCAATCACATCTCTCTTCCATTTAGATGCTATATATAAGAAAAAGTAAAAATTCATTTTTTTTCTCTTCAAGCCTTCTTTCTTTTTCAAAATAATCGAGAATTGTTCATGTGTTAGTCTTTATTGTTAAACCTTTTCTCCTTTCTCTTGCTATCCCCATCCCTCTACCAATCACACTTTCTTATAGATTTCTTCATTCAGATGGCAGTTCAAGCTCAATACCCATCAAATGTTCCATTTCTAAATACAAATTCACCACTAGTAGTAGTACAAACTCAACAACAACAACAACCAAGTGGAGTTTTTGGTCCTACACAAGTGTTATTCAATCCAGGAGGTAAAGAATCCTGAAAGTCACATTTAATCTGAATTCACGGATTTCTTTTTCTCATTTCGTCCAATCTCAATCAATGCAAAAGGAACTGATGTAATCTCTGTTTCTGTTTGTTGCAATGGCAGTTGGGTTGAATTCGCGAAAAAGAGGAAGAGAACATACCTCAGCTGTCGCTACTACTACAACAACAACAGATGCGAGGAATCCAATAATGTCCATCCAATATCAACCACAGCTCATCAATATTAATCAACTTCGCAACAATTCATCACAGCAACATCAAATAACCAATGCTGTATCTACTGGTCTTCCATTAGCTTCCGGAGATCAATTGCATCGGCAACAACAATTTTCTCATCTATCTCCGCATCAACCATCTCTTAATGATTTTTTCGCCTCTCATGTCAAACAGCAACAACACGAAATTGATCGTTTCCTCCAAGTACAGGTAATGATTTGAATTTTTTTTTTCGAATAGCAATTTTGCCATTGCAGAAGTAAATATGCCAATACAGGGAGAACAGTTGAGGCGTACGTTAGAGGAGAAAAGGAAGCGTCACTGTGATGCGTTGATCGGAGCAATGGAGGAATCAACGGCGAGGAGGCTGAGAGAGAAGGAAACGGAGGTGGAGAAAGCGTCGAGGCGCAGCACAGAGCTGGAGGCGCGTGCATCACAGCTGATCGCGGAGGCGCGTGCGTGGCAGGTTAAGGCTTGTGAACAGGAAGTTACGGCGGCGACGCTGCAAGCTCAGCTGCAGCAGGCGGAGGCTGCTGAGTCTGTTTATGTTGATCCGGACCGGACCGGGCGGCCGAGTTGCAAGGGTTGTGGAAAGCGGTTCGCTTCACTTGTGCTTTTGCCTTGTAGGCATTTGTGTCTTTGTATAGTGTGTGATGTTGAGGCCCAATGTTGCCCATTGTGTAGGTCCATTAGAACCTCAAGTGTTGAGGTCTTTATTTGTTAGTGCCCCAAATGGAAAGCTTTTCTCGATTCGTCAAATTGAGCTCCATTATAATCATGTCTTTTTGAAAAATAGATACTAACTTCACTTTTGGAAATGAAGTCATTATCATTATGTAACTCATTTATGGCATTTGCTTAAATTCAATTTGACGCGTCCATTTTAGATCGCTAGCCGCGTACTTACAATAGAGCAAAGCTCAACAAAATTAAAAGTGCAAATGTATATTTTTGCTTAACTTAAGAAATTTGTGTAGTAGATTTTAAATTTGAGTTTTGAATTTGTAAAGTTAAATGGATAGTGAGTAATATTTCAAAATACACACAAAAAATGGCTTTAACACCTTGTTCTTCAACTTCTTTTATCAATAAAAAAGAAAGAAATAATTATAGAACACATGATGTATGATTTGCTTTGCCAAAATCATTCCACCATCATGCAATCTCAAACCAAAAAATTCCACACAAGAAGTTCAATTCTATTTGCTCACAAGTAGTAATAGTAGTACAAAAGTGCCTGTTTTTGTGATGTTACCACTTGACACTATATCAATTGGTGGCAATTTGAACAAGCCAAAGGCTATGAATGCAAGTTTAATGGCATTAAAAAGTGCTGGAGTTGAAGGGGTAATGTTGGTGGGGTTTGGTTGAAAAAGATGGGCCTTTGAAGTATAATTGGGAAGGATATGACGAACTTGTGAAGATGGTTCAAGCAAATGGATTGAAGCTTCAAGTTGTCATGTCTTTTCATCAATGTGGTGGTAACGTCGGAGATTCTTGCAGGTATTTTTTTCTATGTACAACAAAGGATATTCATCTGATCACCTTTCAGTCTACGTGGCTTTGCCACTGATTAAATCTAAAAATTGTTAATTGATTTTTTGCAGCATTCCTCTACCTCCATGGGTACTTGAAGAAATTAGCAAAAATCCAGACCTTGTGTATACAGATAGATCAGGCAGGAGAAATCCTGAGTATATTTCTTTAGGTTGTGATCAATTACCAGTACTTAGAGGAAGAACACCAATTCAAGTTTACTCTGATTATATGAGAAGTTTTAGAGAAAGATTCAAGAATTACTTGGGAGATGTTATAGTGGTACGTCTTTTAATTTTCTTGCATAAAGTTCAAGTCCTATGCATTGACGTATGAAAAATATTCAAGATCATTGCTCATTTGGCAAAGTCTTTTATCGTCTCAAGATAGGAATAAAATTTTAAAAAGTCACTATATTAGGGACCCAAAAAAAAAAAGAGTAACTTTTGAAATTGAATTTTTTGTTTTTGTTTTCTTATTCTACAGGAAATACAAATGGGAATGGGTCCTTGTGGTGAACTAAGATATCCTTCTTATCCAGAAAGCGATGGTACTTGGAGACTTCCTGGTATTGGAGAATTCCAATGCTATGATAAGGTGACCTTACCTTCTTTTTTCTTCTACATTTTGAAATATTAGCAGCTAGAATAGCGACGGAGCCATAAATTCTAACAAAAAGACTTTAAAATGCAAGAATATCATATTTACTAAAACTCACATTACTCAGACACTTCAAAAATATCTATAGACATGTGCTTGGTTTTCCAAAAGATATGCTATATGCATTTTTGAAAGATCCAACGTGGGCACGGCAATCTAGTGTAAACTAGTTTCTGAACAACTTTTTGCCACTGTACTGAAAACTTCCCTTATATCAAAGTCAAACAGATCAATTCGACAATATATACATTTACCAAAAAAAAAGAAAAGTTGTTTGTTTGCGAAGGAAATTCAGTTAAACCCCTAGCAAGAGGCTTCCAAAAAATAACTTTTTCCTTTTTCTTGAAATTATAAAACAGTACATGAAAGCTTCACTAGCAGCATCAGCGCATGCAGTGGGGAAAGAATCGTGGGGCCGAGATGGGCCCCACGATTCACCAGTTTCCAGAGGAAAATGGATTTTTCAAAAAGGAAGGAACATGGAATAGTGAATAAGGACAATTCTTCCTAGAATGGTATTCAAGAAAGTTATTAGAACATGGAGACAAAATCCTAGCATCAGCACAAGCCATATTGAAAGGAACAGGTTCTAAATTATCAGGCAAAGTAGCTGGAATTCATTGGCATTATAACACAAGATCACATGCAGCAGAGTTAACAGCAGGGTACTACAACACAAGGGAGAAAGATGGTTACTTACCAATAGCACGTATGTTTGTGAAACGTGGGGTTGTTTTTAACTTTACGTGCATGGAAATGAGGGACGGGGAGCAACCACATGGCGCGAATTGCTCACCAGAAGGTTTGGTAAGACAAGTGAAAAACGCGACTAGAGTTGTTGGAGGAGAACTAGCTGGAGAAAACGCGCTAGAGAGGTATGATGGAGGAGGATATGCACAAGTTTTGAGTACAAGCAGAGATGGATTGAGCGCATTTACATATTTGAGATTGAACAAGAGGTTATTCGAGCCTGAGTTTGTTAAGAACATGTCAGAAGGAGGTAACACGAGGCTTCCAGAACAACAGACTTGTATGTTAGCTTTGTCAAACAGAGTCATGCTAAGGAAACTGCAGAGGCTGTATTTGGCCCCTCAGGGGCTTTGGTTCAGCGTGGAGAATATGCACATGTCACTGAAAGAATCGAGTCACGAATTATCTGCCAATTGACCTTTAGAGATTTCTCGATTATATAGGAAATGTATTCATCAATATACATGTAAAATTTTGTCATTCTTATATATATAGTATAGCATATAAAAGGAGAATATATAGAAGCTAAAAACTATATTATAGTATCTAGCCCCTAAAAGTCTGAAAATTATTTATTATTTATGTAATTATAAGACTCAAATGAGTTTACAAAAATAATAAATTTTGCCTTTCCACATTTATTAAACAAAGTATACTTTTGCATAATTTTATCTTGTATTTTTGCAAGAGTATGGAAAAGTATAAAATTAGTAGATACTTATCTTGTTTGTATATTGATAAGTAAGATATATAAATGAAAATTATAACTTTCTAGCATAATTAAGCAAACTGTAGCTAAGGAGTATAATTTAGTTACTTTCTTTTGCTCTTTATGAAATTTGCTCATCAAATTATTATCTTAAACTATAGGAGTATATTTTTGTTAAAAAAAACAAAGTCGCATATAACCATTCAAAAATACCATAATTATCTCCATAACTATAGTTTGTGTAATTATATTTCGAAACTATAAATATTTGCCGTTAACCGTAATTAATTCAAACTATAGCTATATTATTTTTTCAAAAACAAAACACTAAGAGGCCAGGCCTTGTGTTAATTTGGGCCAGTCTGAATACATTCAACTGGGCCTCATCCCAACCCGATCCAAAGGCTATAAATATGCTGAGCAACAAGACGTGTAGGGTTTCTCTGCCAACGCTCTTCATCGAGAACAGCCACATCAACGTTCAGCAAAGATGGTAATATCTCTTTGGTTTTTTTTTCCGGCTTTTCTTCGTAATTTGTGTTTCGGTGATTGATTTGTGGCTTTTCTGCGTTTTGTTCAGAAGTGTTTTGATAGAGTTGTGTTTTCTCAAGTGTAGTCTTAGTTTAATTTGAGGAAGTGTCAAAAGGATCAATAGATTGTTCTGGACCTATGCAATTGGAGCCATTTTTGTTGGGATGAAAAAAATTGAAACATAATTGGTATACAAGCAGAGATGGATTAGTGTTTTAAGCTATCTGGTTTCGGAGCTGCGATGGTTGATTTGGTGTATTTCCAGCTTTATTTACCTATTTTGGGCGCAGTTCATTCCACTTTTCGTTACAAAATTTGTTCAAAAAGGTGTCTTTAGAAAACTAGAATGAAAATTTGTTTATTAGATCATGTTCTCTAGTTATGTTATTATCTTTTTGTTGTTTCTGCTAGTTTCTGTTCTGTTGGAAACAACGTCTAGCTTCTCAAAGTAGTGGTAAGGTCTGTCTCCGGTCTACCCTTCCCAGGCTTCACTTGTGCGATTACTTTGTTTTTTTTTTTTGTGGTTTTTGTTGTAGATTGTCTCCTCTAGGCTCATTTGGCTGTGACATTTTTCATAACGAGGAAATGTAGTGGTTTTAACTGATTTGGATTGAGAGATTCACCTAGTTTGCAACCTCAGCAGGATTGGAGTTGTGACAGTGATATCCGACGATTCAGACCATCTTCATTGACCAATATCCACATCCTTTAGTGCAACACTTTGTCCTGTTCATGACCTATTTGAGGGGAAAAAGTATCTTTAGAAAACTAAAAATGTTAATTTGTTCATCTGGTTGTAGTATTTCCATGGCGAGGAAAGGTAGTGGGGTTTGATGGATTAGGATTGAGAGTTTGAATGTTCCTGAATGAGCAATTATGTTATGAATGACTGATATACTAAGATATTGATAGCAACATTGTTGTTGGAGAGGTGGGCTTGTTTATACCACAGCGGACCAAGTTGTAGATGACTTTGATGATGCAGATGCATTTTGCCAGTTGAATCTTTTTTTAGATGAGTTGTAAAATAACATGCTATTTTTTTATCTGCAGACTAAGAGGACCAAGAAGGCTGGAATAGTTGGGAAATATGGTAAGTAAATGGTTCCCTGTTTTTTTTTTCAGCTCCCTCCACATTGTCCAAGGGCAAATTTGTGTATATAAGTACATAGATTGAGCTGTGTTTACTGTGCATGAATATAGTTGATCAACTTGATTCAATATGTATTTCAAAATAACTTTTGTCTTAGCTAGAACGGTGAGCCAAGCTGAATCTGAGCATACCACAGTTTAGCTGTACTTGGTTAAACAAAGACGTACCAATTTTTTCTTGTATTCTTGATTATACTAGAATATGTTTCTTGAAATTTTGTTTAACTTTAGTTTATTCAGTCTACAAATACTTGCTGAATATTCTAAATGGGATAGTTTTTTGACCGATCTTTTTTAGCAAATTTAATTTAAAGAGCTTACATAGGAGACAGCAGAACTGTTTTGGTTTGTTGAAAATATCAAATGACTGCATACAGTGTTGAGTAAACACGTAAAGATTGTACACTAGTCTAGCTTAATAGCTTTTGATCATGCTTGTTTTATAAGTGTACTCAATCGCCTTCGGTCCTTGATCGGAGGGTCTATCAAAAAGGGTCTTTCTACCTCCCCAAACCCCCATTTGTGACCCCCCCACCCTCCAGCCCCAGCCCCTAAATAGGGTTCTTTTGTAGGATTATCTGAGCCCAGAAAAGTTGTGTTTCTTCATATCTCTTTATATGTTTAGGTACCCGTTATGGTGCCAGTCTGCGAAAGCAGATTAAGAAAATGGAGGTTAGCCAGCATAGCAAGTATTTCTGTGAGTTTTGTGGAAAGGTATGTTTTTCTAGTCCTCCCGAATGCCTTTTTGCTCGACTTGGTTTCCCGTTGAATACATGTGACCTGAAGATATTCTTGTTATTCTGGGCAGTTCGCGGTGAAGAGGAAAGCAGTGGGTATTTGGGGCTGTAAAGATTGTGGCAAAGTCAAAGCAGGCGGTGCTTATACATTGAAGTAATAATTCATTTCCTTATCTGTATTTGTCTTCAGTTTTTCCTTTTTATTTTCGTGCGTCTAACTAATTCATCTTTTTCCTCAATAGCACTGCAAGTGCTGTGACAGTTAGGAGCACAATCCGAAGACTGAGGGAGCAAACCGAGAGTTAAAACAATCATCAATCAGCCTTTTTTGTTTATCTGCTTATGATGTGTCTACGGGATTTTGAGATCAGATATGTTTCTCAATTTTAAGACCATTTTGATGTTTGTGGACACACTCGATCTAGTCATTTAGCTACTGTTTGGGAAATTGATGTTTTCCGAGAAAGTTATTGTCGTTTCCATCTTTTCTTCTAATGATCTTTTGAGTTTGCAGATTACCTTCAATCCGATTTTTTTTCTCCCTACTCATTTGTTTTTGACTGTTTTTCGATTTATATGCATCATCTCTGCATGCATGTCATGTTCAAAAATTCTTTTGCTTCTTAAATCACCTCAAAGTTTTCGTCGTTGTTAAGGTTCATGTTCTTATCGCTTCTCTACCCAATATATTCTCAGTGTAAAGGCTAGCAAATGAGAAATACAGTTGATGGTATTAATTACGACAAAATGATGGAACAAAATTTCAAACTTGCAAAAAAAAGGATCAAATAATCACGTTCCAATATTGTCATTCATCATCATATATAAACATCATGGAGTGTACTTCTTGGATCATTCAAAAAATCCGAACAAATTTTACATAATAGAACAATCATGTGAAATTCTTTCAAGCATGAGCATTGTTAATAACATCACATCTCTTCCTCACCTCTCCTTGTTGCCCAATCTTGACTTGATACACACTTACTTTCTCCATTGCACGAGCAAAATCATTAGCAAATACAACAGCATCTTTGGCATATAATTCAACAAATGGCTTTGTCCTAGGATCACTATATAATAATTGGTCTGAACCTAGTACACCTATCCCCTTCTTTAAATTCTTGAACAACACATTGTCAAAATTACCAGGACTTATAACATCTAGGAAGGCTGACATGTCTGTGTTTGTCGTATAATTTGCACACATTTTTTTCAATCTCTCAACTAAGATTGGGTTCATTGTTGGGTCAGGAGTGGGGAAAATCCTATGAGCAAACTCCTTACAATGGACAAATCCAATGGTGTGTCCACCACCAATCAACACAACCATCTCCTTCACATCAAGCCCCATCGGTTGGAATTTCTTGATCATTGTGTCGACTGTCGCGTTCGCACGCGTGAGGCGTGCTTCCACGTCCGCCACGTTGGAAACTACGCTGTCCTTCCTGCCCAACGGGACTTTGTAGTGGGGCCCACCGGTTATGACGATGAGGTCCCGGGTGGCGGTCGCCAAGATGTCCGAGCACGACACGACGCCCGGGCATGCGAGCTCGAGGGCGGTCTTGACGCGGGTGATTAGGTCGAACGCGTCGCCCGCGAGGGAATGGTTGATGTCGTTATCGAGCTCGGATTTGTTGAAGGCGGTCGGCCTGAGAAGGACGGAGGAATCACAACCATCGACAGCACAATCATGAAAAAAAACGCGGAGGGTGGCGGCCGCGGTGGCGGGGAATTGCATTTGTTTTTGGTGAGTGATGTCCCTCACTATGTCATCAAATTTTGGACATGTTTTGGCGTAGTAGTCCAATGTAAGTTGTGCATGAGAAAAGGCAAGGGATGAAAACAAGAGAAAAAGCAATGGCCAAGTCATTGTTAATTATTTATTATAGAAGTAAACAGATCAATCGATCTGTTTCTTCTCACAAAAATGATGATTATGGAGTCAAGTTCCAAAGGAGATCTACAAAAGTTTAATAATGAATATTTTATGATTATTAGGGTAATGGTTGAGAGATATTTTAGGGAAAGAGTGGTTATATTTTTGTTTAATTCATTTTATGTGATTGACCATGACATGCGGTTAATCAACCATTTAAGCATTAATTGTTCATCAGTAATTTGATATAAAATTCTTAGTTCTTACTCTTTTTGAAATGGAAAATATTCTCTCTTAAATCATGTATATTTATTTCACTTTTTATCTGATAAAATAAAAACTATGGAGAACAAATCATTGTATTAAGATATATTCGTATACATACTCCAAGTCCTTCTAACAAAGAAAAATAGATTTATCATCAACAGTTGATGGCTATAGCAACGAAAGAACCCCAACAAAGAAAATAGCCATGGATGTGAACGATTATTTTTTAACTAATAATATTGTAATAATTTATTCGAAAAATGTAGTAGATAGAACTAAGATAATTTTCTAGTCACACGATTAACTAGAAGAGTACAAACCACCAAAGATTGCTATTTAGAAGTCTCGAGTTCTATAAATAAATCGCCTTTGGTTAAGAAATACTTTTACACCAATATAGAACTTTTTAACATTGGACTCCATCCTTAAATAGCATGTCGAATTCGAACTATAGCACTATATCTCTATAGCAGGACTCCTCAATGCAAATTCAAAGAATTAGTCGAACCCCACAATGGGACCACAACCACCACCACCCCAACCTCATTACAACGCGTATACAAAAAGTAAAATATCTTATATGAAAAACATAATTCTCTACGGAAGGTAAAATTATCTTTTTGCAAAGATTATATGAAAAACATAAAGAAAAATTAAAATTATCTTTTTGTAAAGAACAAAAACAACAATATATTATTGACCAAATTGGCACAAGAACTAGGATCACTTTACAAAAAGGGAGGGCTAATCAAAACCTCTTCACCCAACTTAAATATACATTGTTTGCATTTTTTCCCTATAAAATTACATACAATATTTTTAAATATATTTATAGAAGAAAAAAAATGAAATATGTGGAGAACTAATTAAAATCTGAACTACACCCTTTCTTTTTTCCGACTCCTCAAGTAGCTACTTCATCAACTTCTGAATGAAATACAAAACTTGGAAAAGTAGTTGTTATATCCCTGCAAATCAAAACCATAAATCTCGTTAGACGATATAATCCTCGTCTAATCTTTTAAAGTTTAACTCGTATACACTGACAGTAACGAATACTACAAGCTATGTTGCTCAACCTCTGGAGGATCTGACATGCACTCGTGGCATTTTTTGAAGAATTTGAGTAAAATAAATGTATATAGGCGATTAAATGATATGTATACCTTAGATATGGAAGTGTCATAATCTTTAGTAATGAAGGATTTCGATTCACAAAACTTCGCCATTCTGATTTGTCAATCTTCCCGTCCTGATTAGAGTCCGCTTCTGAAAATGTCTACATATAGAAATAGGATGACTAATTATTCGAAGATCGTTGAGACTATAGTTAGGACGGTAAACTTAAAGCTACATGATCTCCCAACGGTAAAAACTTTACCACCACGCGATGTTCACATCTAACAATTAAAAGTTAAAAGTGCGAATATATGTGACTTAACCAAATGCGTGTAAAAAACACATCAGCTTGTGTTTATTGTGTGAACATCAGGTGAGGGTGAGTCTTTACCGTCTTTCGATCTTGAACCTCTTGTCAAACAGAAGTCACGAGTACAATATAATCTGATCATGAAAAATTGGTTTGGTAAAATTACCTTATCAAGTATTATCTCAATGGTTTCATCAGCCAACTTCATCTCTGATTCGCGTAAAAGTGAAATCAACATCTGTTTAACCTGCAAATACCAACAACAAGATAACCGATAAACCAAAAAACTAACTGATGCATCATCTGAGTGTCGGCATAATCATTCGTCAAACGAGTTGAAACATTATAAATATGTGATAGATGTCTCGGATGCCATGCTAAAGATCCCGTATAACTTAAATCAATGGTGAAAGCAGATCTCTGAATATACAAAATTTAGGTGTGTCAAAACTGAACAGCCACAAATGTCCGGAACGAATTCAAAATCAAGTTTCCATTGATCAAGTGATCACAAAAAAATAACACAAGCAGGAGAAATACAAAGCAAGCACGTGAGATGCCAGTTACATGGAAAGCGAGCATAATGAGAAACATATAGGCCGCTCTCAACATAACATGAAAGAGAAGCAAAATATATATAAAACCAACGCACCTCTTTCCGTTCAATATACCCTGAGCCGTCCAGATCATACAGCTTGAATGAAACTGCAATATCACAAAATGGAGTTTCATGTGACTGTGTACATGCAATTAGGCATTAAACTTAACAGACTACAAAATACCAAGATATGTATATATATATATATATATATATATATGTCTTTTTTTCTTTTTCTTTTTTTTTTTTTTGTTTTGATAATGAAGTAAAAGAATACTGAGATACATTTTTTTTTTCTTTTACTTACAAGTGAGCTTATCTTCCTTGGAGGCATTTGGATGGAAAACATTCATTGCCATAACGAAATCCTCAAAATCAACGGCTCCTCTTTGCTTCAGATCAAAGAGATCAAAAATCTGCGAGTACAAATTTCCTAGTGGAAATTAATATCCCACACACATCAAGACGATAAAAATTAGTAGTTTTTCATCTAGAGAGACAAATTAACACACTTGCAAATTCAGTGCATTTCATAAGTTATATGTCCATATTTTTGGCAAACCACTTATAGGTGTTCTTTAAGACTTCAACAAGAAATTACAAAAGACCCTCTATGATGTGTTTACTCGAGCTGTACTTGTTAAGCATTCTACGAACAGCATTGCATCAGAATATCGAATCAATACCAATCAAATAACATACCCGATTCGCAAGAAGGTCTTCTTTCTTTCTATTCTCGAATAAAGCCAACTGAAACTCTTCCTGCACATCAATAAATCAATTGTCATTGATCAGCAAAAAGGAGGCATATCATCTACTGTAATGCGGTTTAATCAAATATGTTACACAAAAAAACAGACATACGGTGCGCAAAGTGACAAGTAAACTCTATGAAATATCACATAAGAACCACTTTTCCATCTCATGATAGTGAAACAATCACAAATAGACAATAAGGCTGTTTTGGATGCTTCAAGGTCCCTTTTATAACAAATTCCATTACAACAACATATCCAAAATAATCCCATGGGGGTGGTAGAGTGTGTGCAAACCTTAGCCCTACCTTGCAAGTAGAGAGGTCGTTTCTGATAAACGCTGAAGGGAAAACAGTATGAAGCAGCACGGTAAAAGAAATAACAGAAGTGGAGAAGTCATGGTAAAATTCTCCACAAAACATGACAAATCATTTTGAACAGTAATTACCACAAACTAATATTATAATCAAAATGCAAGGAACAACAAGCAACAATAGAAATCAAGTGACAATAAATTACAGGAATAATGCAACAACTACTAGTGCGGGAGGATAAGCAAGACAATCCTATAATACTGATCCAATATTAATTAGGAAGATTTCTTTTGCTACTGATCAAAAAAAAAGGGAGAGAAAGATTACGACAAATTCCATTATCCATGATTAATAAGGAAGATTCTCTTCTCCACTGATCAAAATGAAAAAAGAGAGGAAGATTTCCTTTTCCACCATTCGAAAAAAAATAAAATAAAGGAAGATTTTCTTTTCCACCGATCAAATGGAAAAAGTGAGGAAGAATTCCTTTTTTATCGATTCAAAGAAAAAAAGAGCAAGAAAGATTTCCTTTCCACCGATTCTGTCAACCCTTCCCACCAAATAAGATTTCTCAAGACCACCTCTTTAGAAAGCTTTTCTTCTTAAAAGGTCAAAAAGAGGAAACGTTATTATTGACTGACTGATGATAAGAAATTAAGAGAACATAGTCTTCTTTAAACAATCCATCTGAAACTACTATGCAACAGGAAACCATAAGCCCACCGAAACAAATTTCACCAATTACATAGAAAGTACCTTGCTTATCAGCCCATCATCAATTAGTGTACTGCTAATAGTCCTGAACATCTCAAATAATGCCTGAACTTCACTTACAGTAACTGCAAAGAAGGCAAACAAATAAGACTAGTGGAGGAAGGTTCTGTAGTACGTAAAAGATCCAATTGGGAGGTTTGGGGGGGGAGGGGGGGGGGGAATAAGTAAGGAGTCAAATTGTGAAGTGTAACACATGGCATAGCCAAATTAGGCACACAAAACCAGCAATAGAAGATTAACCTAACTACTCTTTTGAACGATTTCAGCATAACTCAGAAGGATTAGAGCGTGAACTCATCCTCAAGCACTTGCCGCGACTGGTTTTAGTTTTGCATTAATGAAGAAAAGTCAATGTGTTCTAACATCAAATATCATTCCAAATTCTCTAACAGTTACTCCCACCTTTTTGTATAAACTTAACAGCAAATTGTACTAGTATTGCTCTAAAACAAGACATGAACCCTGTAACGGATTCAGCAACTTAAAAGATAGCAAGGAAACTGTTGATCATTACTTTAACTTCCCTCAAAGTTACTTATTTCTTCATCTCGATACTTCCAAATGCGCACGACAAGTTCAACTCTATTAAATCAACTTGTACACACTGAAAAATCTCAACTGACCAGATCTTTAATGAGTAACTCACATGCTGTTTGGGATGCCAGGAATATAGGATCTTCATATCCAGGAAGCTGATGTTGTTTTGCCACTTTAGAGCTACAACAGCCCATCTTCTTTAGAACACAGGCTGAGGAGAAACCACACAACTAGAATGGCACCCAGAGACCAGCTTCACTACAATATTTATCATATATCATTAAAACCATTTTAACTTTGCAAATTACAAAACCGAAATCACATACCAATTACATATCAGTTCTCAAGTACAAAACATAAAACCACAATAGATTACTCATTTCCTCATAACAAAAGATAGTAACATCAACATACATCCTCCATAAAAGTTTGTTGCTAGACCAAACAGCTAAATTGCAGTAACTCTAATCATACTATACAAACTCATCAGTCAGGCTTTCACCTAACTACATTTCCAACCACACAATAAAAACAATTAGAACAAGAAAATGAAGGAACATGATGGACAAATAGCAATAAATGATGACAAAATACTTCTTTGATCAAGCTGACATAATTCATGCCGAGGATTCTGGCATGTAAAAGTCAAAAAACAAGACAATACTACTATTGTTTATTTCATTTTCTTAATTGTTTACTAGCCTAAACCTCCTCTTGTAAGCTCCTGAAAAACTGCCTCGACGAAGCCCGGATAAATGAGAAGGATCAATGTAGATTAACAATCATTAAGAAGTATTTAATCCTCTAGACAATTAGAATCAAGTGAGTCCAATAAAGTATATAAATATACAACAACAACAACATATCGCGTAACGTCTGTTTCTTATAGACTCTCCCCTCAAGTAAAGCATATAAAAAAACAAGGAAAGGAAATACAGTAGTAGAGTACATATAAATAGATTCAAAGAGCTAACTACAAATATTTGAAATTGAGGTACAGTACATTATTGATTCTTGAATTATCTACCAACATAAACCCCCAACCCCCCCCCCCCCCCCCCCCCCCCCCCCCCCGGGTTGGGCAAAAAAAAAAAAAAAAATTTTAGAAAAAAAACTTATTTTTTTTTCCACAAAGACAAAAAAATCAAAAAAATA
>JAPFFP010000103.1:1992369-2023675 GCA_026153255.1 Solanum medicagineum
CATGGATTGGCTAAGACAAAAACAAAAAATTTGCAGAAAAACCATTACTTGATTCTCAGACATGAACAAAAACTTCAACATATCAAAAAGAAAACAAAAAGATCAAAACTTTAACATGGAAAAACATCAAAAAACATTTCAAATTCAAATTATATGAAACACCATCACCTAAAAACACCATAATTTTCTACACCCTCTGTTCTTTCAATCTCAACGCCAAATAGGCATATCCTAAAACACAAACACAAAAATACCCACAAAGCTTGAAACATCAAAAAAGCGTTAAACCCCCCAAAAAAACAAAATGGGTATTAGGAAAACATATATATTAAAGATGTCCCAGATGAAATTGCCCGACCTTCAAACAGAAAACCAGAAAAAACCCAAGAAAGAGGGAACGTACAGAAGAGAAATATGGAGTTGTTTTCAAGAATTGGTAAGTATGTATGCACCAAACACATACATATAACAATTTGTGTGTGTAAATATAGGAAAGAGTAGAAAGAAGAGAGACAAAACAGTGGGAGAAGCCAAAATTGGTGACCCCAAGAAGAAGAATAAACAAACAACAAAAAAGGTATATATAAAATTAACAGAGAGAATGAATGACACGCGTGACAAAAGAGCGTGGTGGCTAAGGGAAGTTACGACAGGATTATTGCCGCGCTTTAACCACGGTAAATACTCTGCGAGTAATTATTGGAGTTATGCTATTTATTTATAGATTAAAATTTGACTAGGATAATTTTGCCATAACAATAATAATATATTTAATAAAATTATAAAATAATTTATGCGTCAAATTTTTATTTCTTTTTTTCTAATGAAGAAAGAGATTATTTTGATAGCTTTTCATCTCAAGTAAATTATATATAAAAAAGAGTGTGCGAAAAAAGCTATACCGAAAACAATAAAAAAGAGAGCGATAGATGAAAAAATAATATGATAACTTAAGGAAATGAAACATTAGATAATATTAAATCGAAGAAAAATAGTAGAATAATAATAATGATGATAAAACTAGTCAACACTCAACCTATTTATAGCGGCAGAGCCACATTTATCTTAGGGATGACGACTGATACATCTTCATAAAAAATTTATACTTCTTTTATCTTAATTTATTTGGTATTCTTTATTTTTCAAGAGCCCAAACAGTTTAAATTTGACAAGGAATTTGCTCATGAAGTCTTTAAAGTTTTAAAAATAAATTCATATAGTTGTAAACTATGTAAAAAGTACTACATGTCACAATAATTGAATATTCAAAATATTTAAAAAAATATATGAAAAGTTTAGGATCAAGGATAGATTTGTTCGAATGTCGAAATCCGATGATGCCGTATAAATTGAGACATAGATAGTATGTATCTAGATAAAATAGATATGTAGATATTTCATGTTTACAATCATTGGCTCTTCTAAAAATTTACTCCTCTTTATTTTGACGCTCTCGTTTCCATTTTATTTAGGGTTAAAATTAGTTTTTGTCGCTCATTTCTAATTAAATATTAATTTTATCTTTGTGCTAGTTGATTAAGCATTTCTTTTATATTCAATTAATTAATATATGCATTTTAGATTTCTTTCCTAATGTAAATACATAAAAGGATTTTAAAAAATTATAGTTAAACATAATTTCCTTTCATTTGAAAGATGTAAAATTAGGAAAACCTAATAAGTTAGACCAAACGTTTTCTTTTTCCTATTAATAATTAAAACATTCATATGTTATAAATATAAAATCAAGATGTTTGGTGTTTATTTTCCTTTTATACGAAAATTACTTAAAATTAGGAAAACTAGGAGTAATTTTATATGATATGTTATCAAGTATATAGTCAACATGTTTAATGTTTAAGATTGTAAAATTAAGGTCCAAGTTGATTCTATAATTTTTTTTATAAAAAGAAACAAATTATGGGCCCTATCTTCAATAATATCATTTAATAAATTTAAAGTATAATATTATTCATTCAATTTGATAGATTCCTAAAATATATATCAGAACATGTCCTTGTCTACATGTAGAATCCATTTTTTTAATTTTTCTTTGCAAAAGTGAGCCTTATTTATGTACTTTAGAATATATTATTATTATTATTATTATTATTATTATTATTATTATTATTATTTTAAAAAAGAGGGAATGGAGAGGAGCTTAAGATACTCCGATATCTGATTTATTAACTATGATTTGATCATTTAAAAGATTATATGAGAATTGAGAATTTTTTTTTTTTGATAATTTTTGCAATTTGAGAGGTTTTTATGTTGATGAGAACAATACAGATTACAAAATTTAAATTATGTATCTTAACAAAATTTCAACGTCAAATCAATCTGATTTCAAAATTATGATTCAGTGTTATATATGCAGACAAATATTAACTATTTTGATCTTAACTAAATTTATATTAATGAACTTTAGGCATGCCTAAACCCTTAATTATTGCGCCTCAAAAATTTACTAAAAATAAAAGAACAATTTCAATACCATGTGGAATAGTGAATTAGATTCACTTAGTTCTATAATCTTCTTGATTAATTAAAATATTAAGAAATTAAAGCATGTCTCAAATGATTAATGTATGTGATTTTTTTGTAGATCTTAAGAATCCAAGTAAAGGAAGAATTACAATATCCTATAGAATATGCCCCTAGGGAGGTGAATTACCTTGAATTGTTTAATAATTTTCTTGGTTAAATATTAAGTAATCAAGGTATATAACATTAACTAAACTATGATTTTCATTATTGTAGATTAATAATGCTAACAATTAGTCCAACAAGTCACATGCTTTTGTTTATGGGACAACCTAGTGGACAACGAGTTTTTGACAATAACAAGAAGTTTTAGCGTAATATATTTTAAAAATAGGATCTAAAATATGCATATTTTAAAATTTTATAAAATAGAGAAATTATTTTTAATATAATTTTTGACTCAAGTCAAATGTTTTCGAGTCAAAATTGCAATTAGAGAAGAAAAAAATAATAGAATAAAAAGATACAAAACAAATATGATACAAGATTTTACAAAGGGAATTTTATAAAATAAAAATAAGTAAAAGGAATTGTTACAAAATTTCAAAATAAAAGAGAGATGCATAATATATATAAATAGTTTTATAAATCATCAGAGAGATCAGCTTGAAAAAGTGAAACGCAAAGAAAGGTCTTTGAAATTATCAATTATATTTATATTCTCATTAAATATATGCCACAAATCAAAGAATTAATAAATTAGACATTCACATGCCCTTATTTAATCTTCTACCACTTGTTATACATTATTCATGATGCCTTTGATCTTTTTTTAATTAAAAAAGAAGAAAAGAAAAAATCAAACTTGTGGTTAACAAAATAGGAGAAATTTTTTAAGGATTTGGAATAATATTACTGATATATATATAACAAGAGCCAGTTAAGCTGCTCAACTAGATAGTAGGTCAACATGCCTACTTGAACAACAATTTGAGAATATATTCATAATTTTTTATAATTCTTTTATTATAATTTATTTATCTTATTTTTAGTGTTAAAAAATGTTACTAATTGTGATAATTAAAGTTATTCAAGCAGGCAGCGGGTTGACATACCTGCTTGTACAGCTTAAGGATATATTTATAATTTTTTATAATTCTTCCGTTGTAATTTATTTGTCTTATTTTTAGTGTTAAAAAATGCTACTAATCATGATAACGAATGACTTAAAATATTTCTAAAAAACATGTTACCTCACAATATTAATAATTTAAAATATTTAAAAATCATTTTAAAATTTTAATTAGCTCTCTAAATTCTATCCATATCACTTAAAAAAAAAACAGATAGCTCAGACATCAATGTCTAGTATATATATACACACTACTAATTTTGTTTTGGATTATGATTAGTTCTTTGTATCATACCATATTTAAAAGATATGTAGTTAATTAGGTATGAAAAAAAATAAAATACTAATTAATTTTGTTATGATCATGATTATTCTTTTGTCTCATACCATAATTAAATAATATAATAGTACCAATCTACTAATTTTGTTTTGGATTATGATTAGTTCTTTGTATCATACCATATTTAAAAGATATGTAATTAATTAGGCATTATCAAGGCAAATGGACTTAATTTGATTGTCAGAAAATTGTGCTTGTAATCGTATTATTTATGCCAATAATTTTACAAATGCCAAATTACGAGATGACAATAGGCACACATGAGACCATCTAGATGAAACATCTATTAGGACCATAAAATATCTAAACGTCCCACTAGGTGGGTGAATAGGTCCACAAATATCCCCATGTATACGTTTAAAAAACGCAAGGGACTCAATCCCAACTTTTGTTGGTGTTGATCTCATAATCAACTTGCCTTGATAACAAGCAGTACAAAAAAATTCACCATTTAAAAGAATTTTTAGGTTCTTTAATGGATGTCTATTTGAATTTTCATTAGTTCAATTATCAAAAGTTCTCATTCTTTATGTATGGAACGCAATCACCTTAGCATATCAATTTGTGATAACTTAGTACCTCATTCCATATTCACATGCATTATTCAATCACTTGTCCTATTTCAGACATTATGCATTGCTACCACATTCACTTTAGAGAATGGAGCATTTTAATGGAATATGTTTTATGACTTTTCACCAAAAGCACATTATTTTGCTTTAGTAATTATTATATCATTAATATAGTGCATTTGAGACTTGGACCCAACGTCTTATCTATATAAAAGTGTCTTATGCCATAAATTGATGGGGCTTGAACCCAACATCTTTAACTGTGAGATATTCATATTTTCAAATTCATCAAGATGATGACACAAGAATATCGTAACATTGTCACAGTTTTATTTTAATGCTTTATTTTCATTCTTATTGGTGTCTCCAAGACACATAGCGTCCAACACCCATGAAGGGTAGTTCTTGCCCAAATTATGAAGGCAATAAACTCAATTTTCTCAAGGTTAGTCATATCAATAAAGATAAAATAAATAAATAAACAAACAATTAAATAATACCTTATGAACCTTGAAACTTACCTTCATTAACCTTGAAACTTAACCTTCACTCTTTAACACAACTGACAAGGTTAGTAATATCAATGAAGATAAAACAAATAAATAAACAATCCTTAGCCTTGAAACTTAACATTTATTCTTTAAGACGATAGAGTATCGTGCTGATAACGTGTTATGAAACTGTATAAAATAATACAAAGAATGAAGTAGGGGAAAAGAAAGAAGATTTCTTATTGCTCTTGAATAATATTGAGGTGTATATTACAATGAAGGAAACCCTTATATTTATTAGGAAAACTGAGTTGGTCTCCAAGTAAGAAACTCAATTGATATTCGAGTAGGATTCCTAACTCTTAAAGGAATCTACATAAAATAAACATTCACCATAAATAAAATATGTTTATAACAATTTACGACTAACAAGATTTTTACATATAATTCATTATTAGTTCAACATCAAATAAGATTAGTGATAAATTAACCTTTTTTTAGCACTAAAATTCATTTGTCGCTGATTTTTATTTCTTTTGTGAGTAGGTTACATCATTGAGACATATGTTATTTTCTATATAAGTCAGAAAGATAGCGAGATTGATTACGAACATATTCTATTGAACGATTTCAAAATTTCGTAATATCTTATTATAATTATAATGTTATTATTAAGGTCCAATATCGAATGAATTAAGGATAGTTATATGAATTTTTAAGCTCATTTAAGTTCATCTAGAACAAAACGAATTTATTAACCTTACTAAAACATTACAATGACAACAATCGAATGTACGTGATCATACTCATTTAATATTTTCCATATAACAGAAATATGAAAAGGAGGATGTTGAGATGGATGAATGATTATGCCAGAAAAGATGAGATTATGAACGAAGCTATTCGGGATAAGGTGAGAGTGACCTCGGTGATGGATAAGATGAGGTTCAGGCATGTAAAAAGAAGATGCATAGATGTCCCAAATGAGAAGGTTTGAAAGGTTAATTATAATGGATATTCAGAGAAATGAAGATAGATCGAAGAAGTAATGGAAAGAGTAATTAGACATGACATGGCATATTATGACTTACCGAGGACATGATCCTGAATAGGAATATATGAAGATTGATGATTAGGAGGTTGAAGGTTTTCTGTAGGAAGTCAGACATTGTCTAGTTCTCTTCCTATCAGTACATATAGTTATTATCACCCTCTTACTAGCATATTCTATTATATGTTTTACTTGAACCAAGGATCCATTTGAAATAATATTTCTATCTTTATCTCAAGATTAAGGCTGATATATACACACATCATCCTCTCCGAATTTAACTTATAAAATCACACTAAATATTATTGTTTATATTATCGCTGCATAAAATTTAAAATTTCATTATAATGATTGATTTGATAATAGGTGTCAATACTGGTTGAGCTATTACATGTAGTTTGACAAATCATGCATCACTTTTAAGGGCCATGAAAAAAATGGAAAATTCCTAACAACTAGTAGCTACTAGCTAGATGTGGCCCAATTATTAGATATTTTGAATGTTTTTCTTCTAAATATATGAAATTGATGTTTAGACAGTTGAATATGGTTGAGGTTTTGACAATTGTTAGACAAATAGATGGCATTTATTCAATGGCAAATTAAAAATCATGTTGAAGTCATTCTATGTTAGGCGGTTACAAATTAAACTTCACAGAGAAAGAGCAACCACAAGTCATTCACCATTGTTATTGGAGTAATCTAAGGTAATTAATTGGTTAGTATTCTTAAAATCAAACGTTCTATAGAAAATAATCTTTCACCTCCACGTGGTAAATATAACATCTGCTTATAGTACTTCATCCTCCTCAAATTTTATTAAAATTATACTGAATATGTTATGATTTAAGTGATAAACATGAAAAAGTAGATTTTTTATTTTTATAAGTGAAAGATAGTTCAGTGTACTTCCTTCGTTAGAAAATTATGTGGTGTATATATAGATTAAATTTTGATAGTAATAACTATATATTTAATTATATATATTTTTAATACAAAAAAATTTACACCTATTTTTCTGTTAAATTCCTAGCTCCGTTATTACGTGTGAGTGATTTTGTATAACTTTTTGACTAAATTTCATATGGTTATAAATTAACAGTGTCTTTAGTGTGTTTGCTGGCGTGCTTGATTTTTATTAGTCAAGTCCGAATTCAACGGCTGAAATATAGTACTCTTTTTAAATATTTATTTATATTTGTAGAAGTATTTAATATTTATTGGATATAATACTTTTAAATTTGTAGAAATAATGTACATTGCCTATATTGTAGTCTTATATTTGAAAAATAAACATTATGATGAAATTTCAAATGAAGATGGATGGATTGAATTTGCAAACCAAATTTTTAATTTTTTAATTAAGTTGCAATTCAAATTTGATCCAAAAGTTGAATTTTTACTTTGTTCAAAATATATGACTATATCCCTATTTTCAAATTTATAAACGAAACTTTATAACATTTAATCTTATTTCAATATTCTAGAATCTCACATGTAAAGTACTAATTTAAGTAAGGAGGATATTAAAAAAAATATAATTTTTTTATTTTTCTAATAAGAATGGATTAGTCGTAAATATCTAATCAATAATTATTTATGACTGATTCACTATTTGCTCAACTTTGGATTATTATCATTATGTTAGAGAGATGTCTCAGCAGTTTAAAGAGTAAACTCGCCCAACTCTTGTTACGCCTTTGCTTGTTTTGTTTTTAATCATTAATTTGTTATAAATTAGAACATTTTTTGTTTATTCTGATTATATATAACTTATTAAATAAAAATAATTGAAAAATATTTTTCACAATTTTTTTAAATAGTTATTCATGAATTAGTTTAAGCTATATATAACCCAAATTAACATAATTTTTAAATAAACGACATTGAACATATTTAAATATATTGAATTTATGATAGAGTAAGATTTTAAAAAAATAGAATATATATTAATTTTATATTTATTTTTATAAAATAAAATATTATTTGCGATAGACGCTCGATTAAAAAAATATTGAAATAGCAATCACATGTCCTTTTCCGTTGTTGGAATAAAGTAACAAATAGGTTATTTTGTGTTCACATGTGATTATGCAATAGTAGAACATGCATTTTGACTCTTTTATAATTCCAAATGTTGACCGTGGACATATATTCATTTACATGCAATTTCTGTGATTAGTTATTTATTGTGTTTGCCTTCTCTTTTTTTTTTTTTAAAAAAAATATGAGTTTAACTTTTATATTGTGATAGCGCTAACAATAAATTATGTTAGATATAATATATTACGTACCTTTTGACTTGGCTTTATTTATCATTTATGTCCTTTAACTTTAGATGTGAATGAATATGTACTTAAACTTGTATAAAATTAAGCAAATACATACATACATTTTATGTGGCATCCTACATGAAAAATTTGTACCCGAAAAATCATAAAGGTGGGTCTACAACGAGCTCGACAAGAGGCTCAGGTGGCGTGGCGGCACTGGCGGAGGCCTGGAAGAATTTTATGGGCCAACGAACAGGAAACAGACAATTTCGGCAACTTTCTGTGGGTGTTAGTCCACGAATTCTGGGGCTGCATAGGGCTCCGGCGCAAGATTCCCAAAAAATCATATGGGTGGGTTTGCAACGAGCCTGGCAAGAGGTCCAGGTGGCTCGGGGCACCGACAGAGGCCTGGTAGGATTTTATAGGTCAAGGAACAGGAACAAGCGATTTCGGCAGTTTTCTGTGGGTGTTAGCCCACGATTCTAGGGTTGTATGGGGCTTTGGCGCAAGTGTCACACCCAAATTTCCGTTAAGGCGGACTGACTCCTATTGCCAATAAGGCTCGGGAGAACCAACCTGTACCTATGCGCTTTCTGTACATATTATAAGGGATTTCTACATTCAACATGCCTTTAAGAAAGTAAACAGTAATAACAAGCCAAAAGAAAATGCATATGGCTAGGTCGTTGGGGCCATGTTGTCTAAAGTATGAGACATGATCACACTTTAATTTACATAGTCTACAAAGCCTCTAGATAAGGAAAAGTATCTGATAAGGGTCAGGACAGACTCTGCCTCGACTAACTATACAATACAAAAATATAAGCTCTAGACACATAAAGCTCTGAAGTAACCTGGAGCTTGGTAACAGCAGCTGGATATCCTGTACTCCTACTGGGGAGATCTACTAGTATCTGTACCTGTAGCATGAAATGCAAGGTCCCCCGTAAGGGACATCAGTACGAGATAATATACTGAATATGTAAGGCAGGAAATACTGCATGTGAAGTAACAACTCAAATGAAACTATGTACTAGTGTAGGATAAGAGACCACCTGTAGTTATATTGTGGGATCCTGTACTTTACCTTCTTTTTATTACTTTACCTTTACTGTATAATATGTGCACAACATGTAATACAAATGACCAGCTGATCAGTGGTAAATCTATATCGGGATCGGGCCTTGCTAGGCTTTTCCTTTCACCCATTGGGCTACCCCCCGTGATAGGATCGACCTTGGCAGGGTGATTCTTCCACCCTTCGGGTTACCACCCATCAATAGGCAGTATACTTTATCTTTTCAATTACTTTTGAGATGATTCTTTTGGTGGTCATAATATTGGAGTTGTAGGACTGTAGATGTAGCATGTGACATGTAAATAATCATACAAGACAATACGACAATGAAAAGAGTACGTTACACAAATAATGAAATGCGTATGACATGAAACAACTCGTGAACTTTATTTAGCAACAAGAACCCATGTGCATTTGGGAGTATTTTTGACCTTTTTTTGTTTCCATTAGAGAGGGTGTATTTTTGAACCAAAAATATAATGGAGGGGTATTTTTTATCTAAAAATATGACGGAGGGGTATTTCTGAACCAAAATGCAACGGAAGAGTATTTCTGCTCCATTTTAAATAGTTCATGGGGTATTTTTGACCCTTTTTCTGTAAATTTTATACAAGTTTAGGTACCTATGTGTGCATTCCCAAAGTTGGAGGCACAGTTCAAGCTAAGTTAAAAAAAAAAACATATTATACGGTATACCATTATGTTATAAATAGATTACAGAAACAAATTCAGAGTTTGAAATTAAGAGCATATATATTATTGGTTCTCATCAAGGAATTATACGAATAATTAGGTATTCAATGTAATTTTACGAATAAAATCTCAACTATTAATTAGGTGTGTATAATGCATTTACCCCATGGCTAGCTAATAAAAGAATTTTGTACATAATTCTTCTCTATGTTTTGTCACATCTATCACAAATTACTTGTGATGTATCCTTAATTAAAGAAGATGAATATAGAAGTCTCTTTCTATTTTAGATAGTTACATACTTCATAAAACTAGAGAAAATCACATGTCTTTTCCCATTTCTAAATATAATTTGGAGAAAAAGTCATTAGTATGTAATAACAAAACTAGATTTTATATCTCACCCGTGTCAATGCATAGTAAAAATATGTTATTATATAGGGGTTTTGTACAATTAATTAAATTTAAACTGATCAAAATTGATTGAGTTAATAAATTGATGGGCGTTATTAACACGTCCAAATATTATTTGAACTAAATTGAGAATTCAAAGTTTTTGCAATGAAAATAATGAAAAAGAATGGTGTCAAAATTGATAAAGCAATAGGTATATCTCCTCTTAAGTATCGATATTCATTTGGGGTTTAACTCACGTAAAAAATGTCTAATCTTTTCTATACTTTGCCACCTCCAAATTTGATAATTAGCCAATCAATCTTTGACAAAAGATAATTTTGTTGAAGTCTCATTAATTCTATTTTTGGCATTTGAATATTTCATAAGAAGAACAACCACATGTATTTTGAGTAAATTAGGTTTTTATCTTCACACGTGAATGTATTTGTAAAATTTTGACTCGATTGGATGAATACTCAGACTATATTTCACATTCCTAGCTATGTAATAGATTAAATATAAACAAACTAAAAATGAGTCAAATTAAAATAAATAAAAATTTTAAGTTATAAAATGTTAAAAAAAAATAGATTAATCGATAAATAGTATAGATATTCTATTCATATTATCTCTATAGTTCAAAAATTGTCAAATGAAACATAAGCTAAAATCAAAAATAAATTTTAAACTTTCAAAAAGTAAAAACTCATGAAAATCAATTGTAGACAAATAGTTATTAATCGAATAGGTTATACTAGTATTTTATTTATTTATTTATAAAGTTTAGGTGAATAGAAATTTCAAGAAACATCCACCTATGGACTTTATGACATAAAAATAATTCTATTTTATGATTAAATTAAATTAATCGAAGGAAAGATTAAAAATAGTTGTACAGTTTTTCTTTTCCATCAATGTGGCAATTTATTATCGATGAATTGTCTTAGAGATGACACATGTATTATTTGCAAACATAAATTTATCTATGAATGACCAAATTCACGTTAACTCAATAGTTTATAGTTAGATTCATACAACATTGGTGTCAAAAAAAAATTCAAATTATACTTGTGAAACTATATTAAAATATGTTATATTTATAAAAAAAAATTGATTATAAATTTACCTCTATTTATTTATTTTTATTTTACCCCCTAAATTGAGAAAAGAAATTCGATCTCTTTATTTATTCAACCAAAGATTATTCTTTGGACTTCCAAAAGAAAAAGGGATGGAGCAGACACGTTCTCAAAGTCTCTAATGACTTTTAATTTTGGTCAAAACAAAAAAGGTTAATTAAAGATGGTACTTTTTCTTTTTTTTAATATATATAGAGAAATATTAGAGATAGTTATATTTATATATTCTTTTGAATGAATTCAAAAGCTCATAGTCAAGAAAAGAACATGTTCAAATAAATGAGCAAATGGATGATGTAAAAGATACTTTCAGGCAGGTGTAAATTCAAATTTAATCTATTCTCAAAGTAAATATTAAATATTAAATATTAAAAAACAACTTTTAAGGTGTGGTGAGGATAAAAAATGTATATATTTTTATAAAACATAGTAAGTGATTTTCTTACCTTTTTCTTCGCATGTTTAGTTAAATATGCTAAAAATAAACATTTTATATATTTTTTTTTTAAAAAAAAGTTATATAATAGACTATGAAGATTGGGAGGGTGTCGGGCGCTAGTTCATATATATATAATTTTCTCGATAAAATTATAAAATTCGTTGCTAATTTCGTTTAGCAATAGATTATTAAAAATGTTTATTAGCTATGAGCAATTTAATAACAAATTAGTGATGAAATTTATCTTTTTTCGTATATTTGTTGTATATGCTCAATTCAAAATTTTAAATAACATGCTAGTAGTGGTATATGATTTTTGCTTCATGTTCAATCTTAACCCAATTAGCAGCAGCCCAATTGGCCCAAAATAAAGGCCCATGGTCGGCCAAGAAATAACCCATGTGATAAGTCATGCTTTGGGTTTACTTTATAAATAAATTTTGCAAAATTTCGGCTCGAAAATGATTGCTAAAAGCAATTTAGTAGCCCTTAAATGCTAGAAAAAGCCTCGCAAATCTGGCCGAGGCTATTGAATTTTTTTCCAGGTCATCATGGGTGGATCAGACTAAGGCTCTGTGGATCAGACTAAGGCTTTTGAAATTCTTCCCAAAGTCATCACGAATGATTCTATAAAGATTTCGAGAAAACATTGACCGAAAGTCATACCATCAAAAAACATAGGCTAACACATACGAAAAATGGAGAAAATCGTCTAATTCAATGCCAGAAGACCCTGTAGATCTATCCGAGGGTATTTGAATTCTTCTCAAGCCGCAACGGAAGATTCTGTAAAGGTTTTGAGAAAAAATTGATCGAAGGCTACAACACTAAAATTTATGAGCTAATACACACGAAAACAAAGAAATTCGCTTAATTCCTTTTGAATACTTCCAAATTGGCCGCAAATAATCAACCGCACCATTCGTGTTGTTGAAGGATCTAGCGCAGAGCTTCTCGAAACTATACATGAGAAAATAAATCAAATCGCTCTGTGTTTTTCGTATTACTCATAAAAATAGATTCAAAATTTTAAATATACATTTATGAAGTGAATGTAAATGTGTCATGTATTTTGTATACAAATGTTTTTTGAGTGGTCTCACTATACGGGTAAGATTGAGTCTATGATCTAGTAAGTATGCTAAATCAGAATCTTGAAAAAGTACTTATTTGTCTATTAATATAGACAAGCTCATCTATAGTTTTTATTGGCCCTGAAAATTCTACCAGGCCTCCGCCAACACTGTCGGGCCACCTGGGCATCTTGTTGGGCTCGTTGCGGACCCACTCGTATTCTTTTTCGAGAATGTCGCATCGGAGCGCCATGCAAATTATAAGGTGCGATCAGTTGTAGAGCCAAAATTTTAATTAAGGGATTCAAAATTTGAAAAAATAAATATACGAACTTATCTAAGAGGATTCGATAGCTATTATATATATAAATAAATAATTATTTTAACCTTATATAAATGATATCATTTTTTTCACCAAAGATAATTCGAATGAATTCCATTATTGTGTGATGGCTCGGCCCCCAAATGCAATGCATCATTCATGAAATATTACTCATTCTTGAACCTGCTAGGTAGATAGAAAGATAGTAAAGATGGTCCATGTTAAGCCGACTAGTATAATGCTTGCTAATAAAGTCAATGTTCCACGGTTGCCACGCCTCATATTGATCCCCGCTAATTTAAATTCAAAGTCATATATTAAAAAATATATTTTTTAATAGAATTTATTTTATTTGCAAGGTTTAAACTTGAAAATCTCTTAAGAAAGGTGGAAGAATTTTATTCATCTTACTTCTCAGCGAATTGCAAATAAGGTTCACGTGATATTAATTTGTCTTTTTTTAAGAAAAAAAAAAGAAAAAAGAAGATATTTTTATAGCATATTCATCGTAATTTCACAATTGAGGCCAGAAAAAAAAGAGCATGCGTAAATCTTCCTTCTGTCTTGTAGAAATAGAAAAATTATTTCTAATAAATTCTCAGCTTAAATTAAATTTGTCAATCGATTTGTGAAAAGGGATTTAGACATAGGAACAATAATAATGTGAAAGCCAAAAATATTACACTAAAGCAGAAGAAAAAAAATGAGAAATGCAATAATTGAAGCACAAAAGCCACGTGTGATAGCCAAAATCGAAGATTAAGAAACTACAAAAATAATGTTAAAGAAAACTCCAAGTATAACCAATAAGCAAATCCTGCAAGGCTCAACTATCAATTAATCTCCCACCTTCATGTATGATCTCCAACTCGCCTTTCGAATGTCATATCCTCGATAAAATCAAAATACATCATATTTAATCTAATAACTTTTCTTTTCTATTTTTTCAAATATTGCCACCTTTAATAGACATATGGACATGAACCTGATTGATATTTTATCAATCAGAGCCGCACCATCCCTTACTTGTCGCTTGGCTTGCTAAACCATTAGAAGGATGTGGAGCTTGAAATTTTTCCCACTCAGTATTACATATTTATTTTTAAATTTTTTAATCAACTAAAATTTAAAAAGCATTTTTTTACTAAAATTTTTATTATTTTCAAAATTCAAATTCAAAATTTTGAAATTATATTTATTTCCCCACTTAAAAAGTAGCTTGATGTAGTAGGCGTGGGCACGATAAACCATGAGATGGGGCAACTTTGGTCAATGCAGCCACCCATGTTATTGGCCGCTCCCTACATTTGCCCACCGTACCATATCATAAACCAGTGTAATACTATGACATTTCACTAAGCAATCTGTCATGGCCTTGTTTTTTATGACACAAAAATTGCTACACCCCGCAAAACCACTAGGGAGTAGGGGTGGGTCACAAAAATATCTAGAGAAGTTAGTGGAGAAGGTGTGGGGGTGGGATGTTGGTGGTGGATTGGTGGAGTAGGTGTAGGATGTGTACAAGTTAGTATTATCAAGATTCAAGACTCTTCTCTCCCCCCTTATCCTTTTTGTGTGTCATCATTCATTATTATCCCTCTACCCATTATTAAGACAACTTGCCACAATTCAATGTCCATCCCCCCACCTCTGCCTCTCAACCTCATCATTCAACCACCTCATCACATTTGCTATCTTGCACCACTACCCACACCCCCTATATGTTTCAACATCATCATACAAGTACAACAATCTCAACCATCACCCCCACCCCCACTTCAATCTCCCACTCAAGATTTTTCGAAAACATCTTCTTTATCTCTATGAGATAGTAATAAAATTTGCGTACATTCTATTTTGTCCATGTCCTACTTATAAAATTTTATTGAACATATTGTTATCATAGTATTCAACATTATGATACAACCCCTCCTGCACCTCATCACATTTATCATCTTATGGTCTATGGATAATAAGTGAATATTTTTATATTATAATTTCTTCAATAACTTTTGATTTGAAATGATATTCAAAAAAAAATTTAAAATTTTATGGTCTAAAATTATTTTTTGTGTTGTTGGGAATTATTTCATTAAGAATAAAAAAAATTTAAATATAAATTATTTCCAACTAAAGTAAGATAACATTTGACAGGAGTATTTATATACATCTCTGAGATGGAGGATGTTAGGTTAGTCAAGAGATTGTTGCCCACCATTCACGCAACCCATTATGTCTCAACATCATCAATCATCATACAACCACCTCAACCACCCTACCACCTTTGCTATCTTGCACCTTTTTAGCACTACCCATTCACCATTTCACTCAACCTCATAATACAACAACCTCCTTCAACACCTCATCACCTTTGCTATCTTGCGCCTCTACCCACCCATGCCTTCTCCCACCCCACCATTCACACCACATTCACCACCCATTATGTCTCAACATCAATCATACAACAACTTCAACCACCCCACCACCCATGCCATCTTGCATTATCCACCATCACCACCCTATTTTCCTCTACTTCTATATCTATCACTCAACATCATTAATACAAGTACAACCTCAACCACCCCACCACCTTTGCTATCTTGAGCCACTCTACCACTACCCATTCACCACCTCTATATCTCCTCTTCTTTTGTATTCAATAAAAGCCACTCAATTTGCTATAAACAAAACCATACACCCAATTAAACGATGTCGTCTAACGTTGATTCTGCCGTCGCAGTAGCAGAAAATATCGTCTCGGAGGAGAAGCCCCCGCCACCGCAGCCGCCGCCGGCGAGGAGATTTCCACCGCCCTGTTGGACCCAAGAAGAGACGTTAGCTCTTATCGAAGCCTACCGTGAGCGATGGTACGCCCTCCGACGTGGGTACCTACGGACGGCGGACTGGGATGCGGTGGCAGCTTCCGTGACCAGCCGCTGCCCAGATGCTTCTCCGGCGAAAACCTCAGCTCAGTGCCGACACAAAATGGAAAAACTCCGGCAACGCTACCGTGCTGAGAAGCAGAGATCCCTTTCGTGTCCCACCGGTAGGTTTTTCTCATCTTGGTTCTTCTTTGACAATATGGACGCCATGGAAAATGGTACCACTGTTGCAGCAATCAGATCTAATAATCAACAAATCGCCGAGAAACAACAAGGGGTTCCTTCTGTTTCTGCCGTTTCTGCTGATGGGTATGCTCTGAAAACGATGATTGATCAGAATTTATTGAAATTGAAGATTAACTCGAAGAATGGTGTTGATGCACCTCCAAATTTCATGTTCAATCATGCTTTAGCTGCGAAAAACTCCGAAAAGATTAACTTTGCTACCAGGCTTCCAAATGGGTATTGTTCTTACATGGATATGGGATCTAACAAAGAGGAACATCCACATGATGTTGAGTTTTCAAGTGGGTTTAGGATGAAAAATGGAGCTTCAATGAAAGGGAAGCGAACAGGGAGGATAATTGGGGATGTAAATGGATTTGATCAAGGAGGAATTAAAGGTGGGGGGAATTATGTAATGAATTCAAGTTTTGATTGTGATGAAGGAAGTGAATATAATGGAAGTAATGCTATTGATGGATTCCATGTTAGGAATATGGGTGTTTCCAATCCAAGACGAAGTTATAATAGTGGGAATGTTGAACAACAACCCAGTCTTGATTCTAGGTTCAGTCCTGGTTTGTCGAAGTTCGGGAAGAAGGGAGGAGGTGGTGTGGGAATGAAGAGGAGGAGGGATCCAGTGGAAGAGATGGTTTCATCTATTAAGTTATTAGGTGAAGGATTCATAAAAATGGAGAAAATGAAGATGGAAATGGCAAAGGAGGTGGAACAGATGAGAATGGAGATGGAGATGAAACGTAACGAGATGATACTCGAATCACAGAAGCAGATTGTGGAAGCATTCGTGAAGGTGTTGAGTGAGGTTCACAAGAACAAGAATGGGAAGACTGTTTCACCTGAATCATAGCTCTAAGGCTTTGGAACAACAACAACACGACGACTCAATCCCAAACAAGTTGGAGTACGCTTGTCTTGATTTCTATGCTCTGTGCTTTACATTTGCTGTCTATCTCTGACTTGTGTGATCATCATAGTTGATCAAAGTTTGAGTCTTTTAGGCCTGTTTGCAGTTTCCAGGCAATCTGTAACATATAGTAATGTGTACAGATACTAGTTTTAGTAGAAGTAGTAGTAGTAGTAGTAGTTATTTATATAGTATTGTGTTGTAGTAGGATTATGAGAAGCGGGGAGGGATTTATCTTGATCTGATTCTTAAAGAAATGTTGCAACTCTTTTGCCTTCCATCAATTGATTGACTGCTTTATTTTTGTTGGTATTTTCCTTGAATAATACATATTTAGTCATCCGAACCAAGCCTTGTGGAACGTGAAGTGAGATTGAATTTCCATTGTGTTTGGAGGGCACTGGAACAAGGACGACAATGCCTCAATCCCAAACAAGTCGGATTATGTTGGTTTTGAAGGTTCTTGGTGTGTTTTACATTTGCTGCCTATGGTGACTTTGTGTGATCATCATAGTTGATCTCAAAGTTTTACTTTTTTTAAGGTATGTTTGCATTTTCCAGGCATTCTGTAACATATAGTATAGTGTACAGCTAACCATTGTTTTAGTTCATATCACGTCCATTAAGAAAAATAATAAATACAAGATATAGTTTACTAGGATGTATCTAGGATAATAATAAATTATATTGTTCGGGTTTTTTAAAATTGTTGCTAGGATATTTCAAAAGCTATATGCGTTTGGAAGATAAGTGATAGCCGATGATTTTTCAGAAACAACCTCTATATTTTGATGAGATAATGATAAGGTTTGCATACACTTTACTCTTTTTGAACTCCACTTGTCGTTGTTAAGCAACATAGCGTGAATTGACCACTCCTAACTTTGATTCTGTCAAATCAAAGCATTGTTAACAAGTAAATATGCTCATAGATCAAAGTATTACAAACACTGATTATTACCAACCCAGACTGAAATGAAACTTAGTGAAGTTATTTTTGCACTAAAAGGATTGGAAAAGCAGTATTCATGATCAGCAAAAAGACTTTACAACAATGGCAAAATAACTAAATATAATAACCATTACCGAGAAACAGAAAAAAGGCGAAAAAGAAATTACAAAACATGGCATACCAAGCACTGTAACAAAATCGAGAAATACGATCAACATATTCCGTTCGACTAGCATACAAGAACTACCTAGATTGCATTCTCCCATAAATATGAAAAACTAACGTTGTTATACGAGGAACAATCTCAAGAATCCTTCGAACTGCTTGAGGTCTCGTCTTTCCAAGATGCTTGCCATTGTTTGTCATAGAAAGTAGTCTCTTCCAGCAACTTTTTGAGAGTTTCTAAATCCTCATTTTTTCGGATTAGGAGGACACCAGCCACGGCTACAAACAATAGCGTTTTGCAAAAGAAGTTCCCCATTTGGTCAACAAGGCCTACACCAGTCAAGCTATCCACAAAGTAGGCCATAAAGAAACCAATCATTGCAGCACGACCTGTACAAGATTCACATAGCTCCTTAGTTGATCAGCTCAATCCTAATATACCTACTGCTTTGTGTAAAAGAGACGGTTCAAAGCTGGCATGGTCAGAATACGAAGGAGCAGCTAAAATACTACTGAAATAGTGTCTGTTTCTGTGTATTTTGGTTGCTCGTATCCTGTTAATATCTGTTATGTCTTGTACTTCAATTGCTTCTTTTTTCTGGACTGCTTAAGACTATTTTTCCCTTGACCCAAGGGTCTATCCGAAACAGGCTCTCTACTTCTAAGGGAGGGGTACAGCATATACTCTACCCTCCCCAGACCCTACTTTGTTGGATTATACTGGGTATGTTGTCGCTTGAAAGAAATAGAAGATGTTTTGGAAACAAGACTTCAGCAGTGTATGTTTTAAAAAGTAGGATCTTGATATTGTTATGTTCGAATCTTGGTATAACATGCAGCTCCTTTTGGATTTAAACTCATCAGCATTGTATATTTAAGGGGAAAAAAGTCTTTTTGCTGGACATACTCGCGACCAGCTTGGTGCAATTAATGAACTTCAATTACTTATCAAGATAAAGGAAAAGCGAAATGAAGCAAACCATTGAGACGTTCTGCTTCAGGAAGATGGAACCTCTTCATCCATGCCCACCAAGGAATAATTGAGGTGTCGAAAAGCACAGGTTCTTTATTACTTGATGACTCAGGGTTATCTTCTAACCATTTCCTTCTCCTAACCTCTGCAAATGAATGGCCACCAATTGTTAAATTGCAACAAGTTCCAAAGACAGATGAAAAGAGGACTGTTGATAATGTCTACTACCACTAGGCACAACCGATTAAATCTTAAAATCACGCAAGCCAATGTTAACGAGAAGGCATCAAATGTAGGTAATGACCGGAAGAAAGGATCAAAGATTGCAACTTTTTAAAGTGTATTAGCAAATGAATCCACTGGAGGGAAAGGGATCAACAACGTTTAGTTAAAAAGTAACAACCGCATATAATCTGAAATAATCCATCAATTCAAGAAAGTCCTCATTTCATGTGAGTAATATTTTGGATTGAGAGGCATCTCTAGATGAACATTTCCCCACAGTGTCCATAATTACATCAAACATACACATAACTCTTAACTCAAGAGTTTGATCAAAACCAGCTAAAGTGCAAGAAAGCATATCTATCACTACCTTTTTGTCCATGGAGACCCCATGTGTGCAGTTGGAGTTCATAAACAATATTTGCTCCATCATATCTTAGTAGCTTTATTTCAAGCTTATTCTCAAATATCTTAGTAGCTTTATTTCAAGCTCATTCTTGATTTTCTAAAGTTCATTTTCCCTGCTTAAGGTTCAAAAGCATTTATGCGACACTTTCTTACAAAATACTATGTTCGTTTCAATTCATGTGTCTTACTTTCCTTCCTAGTCTTTTTGGAAAAGACTTGCTTCTTTTGATTATTTAGCATAAATTTCCATATCTTACGTGATGTGTTTAAGGTTACAAAATTCTTAAGACAATTTAGTACTCCCTTCAATCCTTTAGTTATCACGGAGAGTCAAAAATATGACATATAGTCTTTTTTTAAAATATTGAATTAATATGATCTAATTTTGCTTTGAAAGGTAGCTAACTTGACTCTTGAAAAGTGCAAACGTGACAACTATAAAGGACGGAGAGAGTATACTAGGCACATCTTAGGTAAGACCACAAGACTCAAAAATACACTGAGCCGCATCAAATTGAAAAATGACCAAGTGATATAAAACAACTCTGTAGCAGTGTGCATGCACACTCACTTTCAAATCAATCTATAGTATTCACATATATTTCTTCATTTCATTTTATACGACACTTTATTTTTATTCACATCCCAAAATAAGTGACCTCTCTGTATTAGGTATTCGACAAATAGTTGAGTAAAAGAATCTTCCAATTTTACTCTTGATGAAATGCTCTTAGGACGATAGAAATGACATGGCATGTTGCAAGACCACAAGCTTTCTAGTGCTTACTTATGATGTACCAACTAGTTCTTTTTTATGCTCAGGTCCATACATTGTCAGAAATTACAACCCGAATCCATGGTACGTATTGTCTTCTTTGGTCCACTAGACCTTACAGACTTTTAACTCTTGGGCTACGCCATCATCAAGCCTAAAAGCATGCATATGTGAACTCATGTGTGCCTTATAAACATCCTCACTTTCCTCTCTCATTTCGAAGTGGGATTCACCTAAGGTATCATATACACGCACCACTTCTACAGACGTTTGCTCCCCTAGAAGCATGTTAGTCCTTCTTTGTGACCCGTCCTCATCAGCCCGCACTCAGTCATGGACATCACAGGTACTATGCAATCAACTGACAAAAAAAGATACACATGCCTATGCTTTGAAACTACTTAGTGAATCAACTTCAACAAAAAGCTATACCCAAAAAACCAAATTGGAGATGAACAAGATTCAATCTCACACTTCACTCTTCCTAGAAGCTTTGGCCTAACAGGGTATAAGTCTAGCAAGTTGAGTCAATTAGTACCAAGCACATAAACTTGCAAAAATTGAACTTTAATTACTTCTACTTAATCAAATAAATGAATCAACTTCAAAAAAAAAAAAATCAAATTGGAGATTAACAAGACTCTTCTATCTCACCTGCATCAATTACAGAATCCCAATGAACCTTCCCATCTTTCTCAAATTGCTTCAAATCCCAAGTCCCAGCAACCCACCTAGCATCCTTAAACTTCCTTACCTCATCCGTCTCCGTCGCCAGAGCTCCGGCGACCACCGCCGGCGACGACCCATTTGAGTTTAACGGCACCCCATTAGACCCCTCATCTTTCACATCCTTTTCTTGCTCTATAGTGACAGCAGCAGTAGAAGAAGAAGAAGAAGCATCATCAATGGATTTAGGGGAAATCAAGAAAGGCAAATGGGGTTTTTTGAAAGGTAAAGGGAGAAATGGTTTGTGTGTTAGGTGGGGTTTCGGAGGAGAGAGAGATGGAAAATGGGGGGGAGGAGATGAGAATAAGGACATGGACATTGTTGAGCTGAAGCTGTGAATTTGGTAGAGAAGAAGAAGAAGACGACAATCCTTGGCCGCAAAAATGGGGACTTTGCTTAGCTATTGTCAGTGTAATTTACTCTATCCAGAAGTTTAAGAGAGTAAATACACACTTAAAAAAAAGAAAATATTTTTCACCAAAATGTTTTCTTAATTTATCTGCATCATATTAAACCATGCTATAAATAATACGAAATGCATACTATAAAAAGCAAAGTCAAGTTTAATACATCAATCCTCTACTCAATATTTTACATGATTTTTTTAGTATTTTTTTTCTTCTTTATAATCGAACTTTTCCTTTGCTTAAGAGTTAAGTCGGTAGCTCTTTGTCCTGGTCATGCCTTGGAGCTTGTTTGACCTTATGTGAGGTGAAGTTGGATCTGATTTGTTGCGACAAAAATATTAATACATGCTACAAATGATACGAAACGCATGCTACAAAAAGTAAAATCGAGTCTAATACATCAACCACCTGCTCAATATCCTTGCGTATTTCTTGAGTAATCCTCTACTTCTTTACGATAGATCTTTTCTTTTGCTTAAGAGTTAAGTCCATTGTTCTTTGTTGTGATAGGTCCAAAGGTAGGGATAATAGCAGGACGGGACAGAGCCAATATGATCTTATGTGAGGTAAGGTTTGGTCTAACCTTGTCATAGCGTGCGCAGAACCTATTGGAATAATTTTTTGCGAGTCGAGACTCACGAAGCAGGTAATTGCTGAAAGCATCTCAGTAGTAAGTCCACCTCAAGATGAGTGCTCTCCTATTCCGAGTTCCCCAGAGCTTTCGATAGCACAGCCGAGACAGCAACGGCGAAATAATTTTTTGTGAGTCGAGACTCACGAAACAGGTAATTGCTGAAAGCATCTCAATAGTAAGTCCACCTCAAGATGAGTGCTCTCCTATTCCTACTTCCCCAGAGCTTTCGATAGCACAGCCGAGACAGCAACGACTCTGCCCCTACGAGGATGGAGCAACAGAAGTTTTTTTGAGAATTCAAGAGGAGGTCACGATGAGACGAGCCATTTATCATTACGATAGATGTCAAGCAACCCCGCACCCCGTGCCAGTTCCATCCCTAAAATTAGTAAGGAACTCCACTCCCTCCATTTAGAGAGTTGATAAGGTCTTTAGAAGGATGGAATTCACCATCAAATAAAAGTAACACACTAGAGGTTGTCCACAATGAAACCAAACATTCCACTGCATACAATATTTCTAGCCACCTCTGGCATATTCAGCTATATTATACAGTGTTCATCAAGGGGAAAACAACCATATCAATATGGTAAATCCGAAAAAAAAAATCCAGTTTCAATATAGGTCAACTGCAAATGGGTAAAATGCAATCATCTGAACCTCTTTTGACATATTCCATATATAAAGTTTGCATGGGATATGCAACACTACCATATTGTATGGCTTAACACTAGCTTTCCGACATCCTAAAGGCGGCAAGCAAAGTATGATGGTATTGTTAGGGACGGACGAGATGTGGAGGGTACATTGAGCTACTACTAGTACTTGCTTGAGTAGTAAAACTTGATGTAGGTAAGAGTAGTTCCGCCTGAGGGCAGTAGCTATTGGATGGCACGTCCAGCAGCAAGTCCTGATGGGAGTTTTCAGTTGCAGAACGGAAAGAATCCTGCACGAGGGAACTATTCTCAGAAGGCAACGCAAACGAGCTTCTTGGACTGAAGCAAGAGCCATCATTGTCTATTAGTTCCTTCTGCTCATAGATGCTTTTCATTACCACCCTCTTGGGGCTCTTCATTGCTGTCTTTGCACCTGAAGTAAAAGAACTCGTAAATCTTAATTTATTGGAATTAGCAAACACGTAATCAAAAAACACATTGCACATGGAAATGGAGCAAAAGTTTTTTTTTCTTTTTCATTCTTTCTGGGTGGGGGAGGCAGGAGCAAAGCTAGAGTTCAAGGTACGGATTTGGTCGAACTCAGTAACTTTGATCCAAACACTGCTTGTCTGAGGAAATCCATTTATATGTACAAATTGTTAATTTCGAACCCATTAACTTAAAAGGGCTAGAATCCCAAACCATAAACTTCAACTCTTGCCTCCATCTCTGTGGGAGGAAAATTCTTGTATACTCGCCCATGAATTCGAACAATGGTTTAGTTTAAGAAAGGTCTATGGAGAATATATCAGATGGACAGAACTGTACTACAAGAAACTGCAATGTCCTATTCTTCATCACATCTAAGAATTTTCCCATCTGTGTTAGTCGAAAGTCAAAGGTTATCGATCTACCTACCAAACATGTTTTGATGCTTATGCTTACAACATACCTATTCAATCAGCCATGATTTTTGTGAATAATTGCCAATCCACTGGTAGGGAGGGCGCTCGTACAAAGAAATAATAGAAGACAGAGATACATTGGTCAATTTTTATTATACCAATCCCTTTACTTCTGACATCGCTCATTTTAAGTTACACCAAAATAGTCATAAGTCAAGCTGCGTGGTTGCTCATTTGCGAAGAAAATAAGCCAATGCATCGTACGGAACAATCTCTAAATCTTACGAGTTATTTGGCATCACAGATAACAAGTTAAAGAATTTTTAGTTGTGAATGCTCAAAACTAATGCAAAGTTTAGTCGTCTCTGACATAAACAAGTGTACGGCAGAAATTGTCAAATGTCATAACAGAAAAGGTAAAAGAGAAACATAACTGACCCGAACATTTTGGATGTTGCCCCTCCTGTGGTTTCTTCACATTCGCTGAATGACATGTCTCAACAGCATTTGGGTCTCCGGTAACTTCAGAGCTGCTACTATTCTTACAGTTTGTGTCCTACCAAAGAACAAAATTAGCTTCAATAAAGTTGCACTTTACATTTATCAGATGTAACATGAACGATAGTGTGTCACATGTTCAATATCTATGCAGCGAATCGTTAGTAACCAAACCTTGAGTAAATTATATTGTTGCACCCACTTTGACTTCATTAAATAGCACAATATAAATCTCTTCAAGGTTCTACAATCTTCTAATTTCACTCCTGGCAGTGAGTTATCAAAAACACCTTCTGCAAGAAGTTTTTGGAAGGAAGAGAGGTTCTCCTCGAATTGAGAGCTCTTGAACACGCTTCTAAGACTGCAGATAGAAAAAAGAACACGAAAACAATCAGCTGGTTGAGCTACCTATGTCAAAATTGCTTTATCATTCAAGTTCAATATAGAACAAAAACATGACCGAGAAAGTGAAATACAGAGAAGATGGACAAACCTATCTGGAGGCGCAAAAGAATCG
Organism: Solanum medicagineum; assembly: GCA_026153255.1. Lineage (NCBI taxonomy): Eukaryota > Viridiplantae > Streptophyta > Magnoliopsida > Solanales > Solanaceae > Solanum > Solanum medicagineum. The sequence goes on from JAPFFP010000103.1 coordinate 2,017,726, forward strand.
ACAGATGGTAAGTACTTCAGTAGTTGCTGCTGCTCATCACTTGACAAATGACTTGTGAATTCTTCATAATTAAGTACATCCTGCCCCGAGTATTCACATAATCTTATCAACTTTTATTCATACCAGTAATGTCCAAAACTGAGAAACTTGGTAAAAATTGATTCCGGAAATGGCTGAAGACATGTATTGTTGAAGAGAAGCAAATCCACACCGGTTAAAAGTTGTAAATCAAAAGATGACCATTTTAAGTCTATAAGAACACTCAACTAAAAGGCCTGGAACATAGGGAATATTGTGGATACGGAGCCATATTCCAGCAGCACCGACAAGTTGGCATTGCTGGAACATGCTATGGTTGTATTGATTGAAAGCAAAACAAAATTTCTTCATAGGAAATACAAGAGAGAATAAAATACCTTCAGGTCTATATAACGAAGGGGTGAATTATGATGTCCAAGAATTTGTAGCTTTTCCAGGTGATCCTTGTTTCTGCAATTTTTTTTTAAAAAATAATCAGAAAGATACTTAAGCTGATACGATGCATTTAAACCTTATATTCTGCTCCACATATTTGGTGAATTTTACATGCTATCAAGACTAATGGTCTGCGTATGTTGTTGTTATCAAGACTAATGGAGAGAGCACCTTCTAATCTGGTCTTGTCCCAGTGCCAGACCAGTAGGTTTCTTGGTTCTCTCGGTACTCACATTTGGTGAATTGACACCCTTATTAACATTTACAGGAGGGGTAGTCAATCGTGAATAAGTGTCACTGACAGAACGGTGCTTGTTTTCAACGGAAAGAGAGCTGGCTTCTGATTCTTCTTCTCTACCTATCGAACTAGGATGCCGAATTAGTACACTTCCGTGTCCTATCTCAACAGAAACCATAGGTTTGTCACTCTCAAAAAGCAACTCCTCTTCAGAGGACGCAGACAGGTATGAACTTTGTTGTTCATGTAAGATGGTATATAGGTCTTTCGTGAGCTTTTCAACTGAAGACGGCTTTGGACGATTGAAACAGGTTCTCTTCCTTGAAGGCACCGTTGTATCCCATATATTGGATTGCGCTGGGCCTGAAAACCAAGATTAACATGTAAATATTTCATGCAGCTTTTGAAATCAGAAGGGATGGTGAATACAAAAACTCCAAAACAGAAACATAAAAAACAAGAAAATGCTAAGAACAAAATAACTCTACCAAGGTCAATATTTGGACCAAAATTTTTCAGTGTTAGAAGAAAATGCAGTAGTAATACTAGAGAAGGTGCAGTTATATTATCCAAAAATATCTATATTGGAGAATGTGAAATAATTCTAAGAACAAGATACAGATATAAGTCATATAATTGGGTAGACGTCAAACATAAACAGTAGGCATCAACAAATATGACTCCATGTACAATTACTCAAGTAGCATATTAGAATATACGTATCATCAAGAAAAAATTAATTCAGTCTCCATATCAAAGAGAAACATTTGCAGTTCTAGGCTTTTGCTCACCTGTCAAATCACTTGCTTCAGCACTACCAAACTGCGCACAGCTCTCGGAGTTTGAGACAGCAGAGCCAGAACTTGACCTATTGCTAGTATCTTCATCTAAACCCTTACGGAAACCCAGATAATAATCAGGAGTAGTTCCAACTTCAGCATTATCATGATTTTTCTTTCGTTTCAGAACCTTTGCTTCTTTGTTCTTCATAGACATGTTTTTTAACCGAGAAACCCTGTGTTCCTCAAAATCACAAGGTTCTGCTCTTGCATGCAGAGGAGTATAGTTTGCCAACGTCCCTTTTGTTCTCCACCGAGATCCACATGCATTGCACAGTACTGGCTTTTCTGGAGGTCCATTACGCCAAAGTGGAGTACCTGCAGCACGATTTTGATGGTTAAGAATGTACTCAAAGTAAATGATCTCAGGAAGAATGAATGGTATCTAAAATACTGAAAATTTGGAAAAAATGGAAGAAAGCATCTAAGAAATAGAAAAGAAACTACTAGCAGTCTGACATCTAGCATATATCTTGCAGGAAACACAAAGGAGTAAAATTGGCGTATGATGATCACTTCTTACGCAAATCAATGAGCTGATACACTAGCTTTCTTTGTCAAGTTTTCAATTGCAGAAGGTAAAAGAATACTGGCAGCTAATGTAGACTAAAGATCGACAAATGATTCTTCCATAGAATTGTAACAATTCAGTACACAGAACTCATTAATCATTGTCAAAAGAAAGCTGAGGAAGTAGTTATTCCATGGAGTAACCAGACGAGCAAAAGAAAGTCATCCACTCAACAACTAAACTAAGAGCAGAATAATAAAATAAAGGAGCAACGGACTCCATAGAATTTTTCATCAGAAACATGCATTGGATGACTTAAAAAGCCAAGCTTAAAGATTTATACTCCTAGAACAATAAAAGGGTCATCTAGCACATGAAGCATCACACATTCACGCAGATTACAGGGAAGAGCTGCAACCAAGGGACAACATGATATCTTTAACAACCTCCATAAACCAACTAGAACGCACAGCCGTTTTACAGTCCAAACCAATTTATCACCTTTGTGTGTATGAACAATTTGCAACACAAGCCAATATCAAGCAAAATAGCATTTCCAATATCGAAGATGACTTTAAGTAATATCATCTTTGGAGAGAGTATCCAATTCAAAGGCAACCTAAAATTGTCAAAATGGGCCAACTATCACAATCTCGAGACCAACCGAAGCAGGAGCTGGAAACAAGTGACTTGGTTCACGAAATTCAGAAAAAATAAGAAACATCAAGCCATTGCTTAGTGACACACTGACAAAAGAAGAGCTATCATACAACTTATGTGATTCCATAATTTTAATTGAAGTATGAATGAGCAATCAAGCACATTAGTTCCAGGAAGGAACTTTTCATATTAGAAAGATCAGAGAACATGAATATAGATGAGTCTTGCATCTTTCTGTGATGTTTGCTCCATAAAGACCATATCACTGCCACAATGAGCAACAGTTCAGCTTACACCAATAGCAATAAGCACCTAACGAAGTACATTTCTACATTAGGAAGCTATGTTTCGTGGACTATTTATAAGTATCCGATACGGATGTGTGTAACCTTATGATATTTGCACACACGATGTTTTGCTAATTTTGAGTATATTTTGAAGAGCTTGCACAAAGTACCCTATATCCATGTCTAACGCATTCGAGGACATCCATTTGATATCAAGGCAAATGAAGGATCCATATCACATAGTTTAGGAAGGGAAATCAAGAATTCAACACAAACATAAAAACCCCCCCCCCCCAAAGAATTCTGTTGGAGAGTAAATTGAATTTCTAGATGTTTTAGCAAGATTTCCATAAGAGAGTCAATGGTTGGAAGAAATCAAAAAAGTAAACCAGCTTCAAAAATGAATTTTAACTCAAACCCCAATATTGAAATTCAGAGATTTAAGCAAAACACTAAACAATACAAACAAAACAAACTCAAAATCAAATGGATAACAGCATATAATCAAACTTTAATGTTCAATGTGCTAGTGTCTTTTTTTCATTTTTGAATCAACAATCATATGGGTATCCAGTTCCATTACTGAACAACTCATCCAAGATTTTTTTTTTCACAAAACAACAAGAATTCTACAGGAGGCAAAAACAAAAAAGACTCCACCTTTCTTGAAAATTCACAAAAAAAAAAAAAAACACTGAAGAATTAAGAACTCACTTGTAACACCGCAGTGATGGCAAGGTCCTTCCTTTCCCATCTATCCAATCTTTTTTTCCCCTTAAAATTTTACAAAAAAACAATTACAGTAAATGAAAAAAGGGAAGAAAAAAACAGTCTTGTGAAGAAAAAGCTTCTTTTTTTTTCTTCCTTAGGATATGAAAAAAGAAAAGGTATAAAAATATAATCTTTACAAGTTTTTGATTCTTATCTTCACTCTTTAATAGCAAAATTTATATAGTTTCTGGGATATACTTTTTCTGCAATAGACCCAAAATAAACTTCTGCAGAAAACACAAAGGAGTCTGTATCTTAAAGTCCCCACTGAAAACAGCAAAAATATATGAACAAATTTTCAAGAAATTGAGATGGGGTTTCTTTTTTCTACTTCTTTTTTCCAAGAAATCAGCTGAAAATTTTGTACAATTTTTTTTAATGGACAAATGAAAGACCCATTGAAGGAATCTAATAAATGGTTGGAAAATAAAAGGTAAGGATGGAATTGTTTTTGTATGACCTCTTTGTTCTATTGTAAATTTTGTATATTTGAAGTAAATGTTTTAGCTTTCTTTACTAATGCTTTTCCCTTTTTTTCTTTTTTTATGTGTAACTCATAAAGGAAAATATATAATTACTTAATATACACTATTATCTTTTTAATTCATATTAACTTTGTGTTACTAATCTGAATTTTGATGGTGTAGAGATACATAAACTAGTTCAAGGCCCATATAATAATTTGAATTCATATTGTAAAAAGTGGATAAAGAAAAAAACATTTCAGCTAATTATAAATTTTAATATTTCAAAAAAATAAATAAATAATCTTTTAGTCCATCCTTTTTGTTTAATCTCAACCAAATAATGAAAATTTGTGTCTTCTTAAGTGTAATAAATGTTTTTGAAATGTTCCAAGAACTAATTTACTAAGAATGACATATAGAAGATTATTTTCCTTTTCTAAAATATATGGACTTCATGAATTTGAAAGATTAATTATTTTATTGCTTTATATTCTTGTTGACTTCAGACTTTTTTATTTTCTTTCAAATCTAATATTGCATTATTTCCAATTTTACCCTTTCCTCTTTCCATGATCCAAATTTGAGTATATAGTTATATTTAGTGTTAAATTTGCATTAAATTAAAACTATTCCAATCAATTTATTCAAAGAGTAGGTCCATTTCAAATTTTTAGGAATTATGATGACATGATGTTGATTAATTTTATTTTTATCCTTAGTGGTTTCTTCCTAGAAAGACACCTTTTCTATGTAGTACATTGCTCTCCTTTTCAATGAAAATTTATAGTGTATAAATAGGTAAAAATAAATAAATAAAAATTATTATATACTATGGTTGTGTTTGATGTGAAAGAAAAATGAAAAATATTTTTAAATTTTTTTATGTTTGATTGATCAAAATAATTTTTTAAAAAATATTTTCTCTAAAATATAATTAGTTCTTTAAAATTGAGAAAATGATTTTTTTAGTGAAAATCAAAAAAACAAATTGTATAAGTAACATTCCACCCGTCTAATAAGTCCCACCTCTTGTCCATTCCACCTGAAAACTTTCACTCCCTTATTAAAGAGTCTCATGTACGATACAGAAAAAAGAAATAAAACAGTCTCTTTATATGATGTTGGACAATTCTTCTCTCATGTACCTTTTAAGATTGAGTTGAGCCGAAAATTCATTTAATTATCATGCCATTAAAGCAGGACCGTCCCGATTTTGTATATTATTATTGAGTCCCCATATTAATTTATTGTCACTCCAGATGTCTACCTCTGAGGGTGAGATGGAGCGTCCCCAAATCTGATGAAAAATAATTGGGTGGTCTCTTTTTTTTTTTTTATGATTTCAAACAATCTCTCATGAACTAATTTTTGGAGTTGATTGATATTTGTTTCTTTACATCATATATGCGCATTTTATTTTAATCAGTATACGTGAGAATATTAAATGAAATTAAGAAACAATATTAGATTTAACAATAAAAATGTATGTGTAGCTATAGTGCAAAATATTGATGATAAAATCTTATTGAGACGTTGATCTCCAAATATCCAATTTAATTGAAATTCAATATAATAAATGAGCAATTCAAATGGGGAGCTACTCCATATGTCCAATGTAATTGCCATTGTTGACACCCAATTTTTACCCTCCACGGTGTCAAATTAGTCATCGAATTTTATTTTTATTTTTAACGATTTTTAAA
>JAPFFP010000103.1:2027375-2050261 GCA_026153255.1 Solanum medicagineum
TTTAATGGTTTCCTAATTATCCGCAAAATTAGGTGGCGACTCTGTCTTTTTCCTTTCGAATCTCGAGAATTGGTTTTTGCTCAAATCAATTGAGTTTTGAGCCGATTTTCGATTTTTAAATAATTTTTTATTTTACTTTAAGAGTCGATCATTTTTCGGCGTAACAGCCATGTTTCAAATTATTAAATTATTTTTACACTACAATGGTAAAATTAATTAATTTTGATTAATTCATAAAATATTCTTTTCTATTTACCTCGATAACTAAACAACTCCTAAAAATATTATTTTTCTTGATGCCACGTGGCACCAAATTTACCTACCTGTCATGGTATTGGTCATTTTCACTTAAAACACATCATATGGGATTCAACAAATCATCAATTTATTAGAGGACACCTCAAACCCCACTTCAGAGAAATTTTTTTTTTAAAAAAAAAAGAAAGACTAGGAAAAATTAAAACAAAAAATTAAAGTCTAAATTAAATTTCATGTTTATGAGGAAATGATATCTTATAATTAATAACGATTAAAAATATATAAATATATGACTAATGTGATAAATATATGAAATTTTAGATCTTAAATTTACTATTACTATCAATCTCTTTAAAATTTTACTATATAGTGGACAATTTTTAAAATTTATTTTCTTTCTATTATATTTGAAATTTATTGGATCGAGTAATTAAATTTATATTAGACATGGGGTAAATTTAATTTTTTTTTATTTTTTTTGATTGTAGAGAATAAGGAATTCTATATTTTAAAAAAAAAAATCATCCTCAAATCAAATCCTAAATAGTATATTTTTTTACTATATTGTGCTTTAGCATTTTTATCATATACATCACAATCATACTTGATTAAAGAATAAACTCCTCGCATCATATGAGTTTAACTGAATTTAATAGCTTTACCTCGAATTTTATACAAATATTTATATATAATAAGAGAAATTCAAAAGTATAAGTGGATTGAGGATTCAATAAAAATATATTATAATTTATTTATATTTTATTAAACTACCAAAGATAGAACAATGTTTTTGACCAAATTCAAGTAGCAAAGCCTTGGATAAAAATAGCACTTGTATTTGATTATGTTTTATATTAGATATTCTTCATAATAGAACTTTGATCCTTCAATTATTGTTATAATTTTGGATTTTGTTATTATGATATATAATTCAACAATTTAACATTCAATTAATTAAGATATGTATTTTAAGATTAAATATGTTGTAATCAAATATGACAATAACTAAAATTAGATTTTACTAAAAACTGAGGAATCAAAAGTATTTTTAACTTATTTTTACTCTAATAATGTTAACCAAGATATAATTAACTTTTTTTCAATATAATTAACATTATTTAAAAAAAAGTAATTTAAAGAATAAGATAGAAAATAATTATTAATCCTTGATAAGAACTAAGAAGTGTTGTCCTCAAATGAACCCTGTTCGATGATAATCCAAACTAATTAAATTTGAACGCGAATACCATAAATCGAATGAAAGGAAAACAAGTTTAGTTGGCATTATTGGTTTTCTCTTTGTCACTTATATTTTGTTATAAAATCTCATTTTCATTACATTACACTGATAGATATGCTATGCTATGCTAGTCTGTCTCATTGATTGATTATTTTTTTCAAAATAAGCACCAAATGTTTTTTTTTAATTATAAAGTTTAAATAAATTACTAATTTAATTTCATAATATATCAACAAAGTGTTTTTAAAAAAAATTATGACGGTGATAATAGTGCTGACTTTCGATTAGGAGAAACTGTGTTGGTAGACAATGGTACATTTTAAGATATTAAAACTTTATAAATATTTAAAAAGAACTCTAAAATTAGATAAATATTTTTGTTAATTAAAATCATGAAAAGACATTTAATATCTCATGACGTGTACATAAAGAAGATAACAATTTAAGTCAAAAAGGGTACCCCATTTAATGTTTGAAGTAAAACACGTTTGCTTAATCCCAAAGGCTAAAGAAATTAAGAATAATCACTTTCGAAATTAAAACTTGGACCAAGTAATAGTTTTAATAAGTTTATTAACATATTTTTATAATTGAAATATCTGAACATTAAATAATTAAGTTTAATTATCTTTCAAAATTTGAATATATAAAATGACTCTCATATGAAAATCAATAAATATAAATTTAAGTACAATGTTAATACATCTAATACAATAAAGATAAAGTCTTTTTAAAAATTATGTGGCAATTGATAATGATAATGACTAGTAGAAACGATTATGGGTGCCAAAAAAAAAAAAGAGGTAATAATTAATGCTGATGGTGATAGACAACAGCTAGTGATCGGTAATAACAATTAAAAGTAATGGTTGAAGATAGTAATTTGATGGTGGCAAACTAAAATTGTAATGGATAATATATGATATGATATCTATAGGTGGTGGTAACTTACAGCGTTGGTTAGTGATAGTTATAACTGATAGTGGTAATTGTTAATACCATCAGTAATTGATGTTGATGACAATTAGTTATAGTGATTGGAGACGGTGTTCTCTATGGTTGTAGTGATAGTGAATAATGAGTGATTGATGATGATAACTGATAATATTAATAATGGACAACAATCGTAATACTAGTTGATAGTGCTGGATGTGTCGATAACAATAAAAATAAATGGAAAATAATGAAATATCATTTTTACATAAAGTATAAAATGCATAATATTATTAAGTACAAATAAATAATCTCTTAATGTGCTCTAATTTACGAATGTTAAAAATAACAATCTTTTCTGACGTCGAAAGACCAAAAAACAGGTGAAGGAAAACGAATTACAAAGAGATTATCAAAAAGATTTAAGTTATACACCTCGAAAATATAATTACTTTATTATTTTTGGTATAGTTTAATTTTTTAATTACCATTTTTACTAAGATATCTAATACTTAATATCTTTCTCAGAAATTTCCTTTTAATTATCTTATAAAGTAAAATTGTTAATGCTTTTTTTTTTTTCGCGAAAAAGAATGGTGACTAACTTATCGTGTGTTGAATTATATTCAAAAAGATAAAAAGTAGTACTTATAAAGAGGGCAATATAAGTAATTAGGCTAAATAAGTTCTCTAATTTCGTAATTAGTGGGTTGCCAAAAAAAAGACATAAGTTTGTGGCGGGGACCTTTTGTTCCGAGATTCTCTTTTGATATTCAATATTTACATTAAAGTTTAATTAAATTTTTATTCACATATTACATGATTCGACTCTGAAAATAGTACTCCCAATTAATTTTTTTTTAAAAAAACACTCCAATCAAAACTCTACTCTCCATTCGCTCATTAAAGGGGTTAAAAAAAAAATTACCATTCCACTGCAACCAATTTATTACAGTGAGTGCTAATCAAGATCATAAACGGATGAAACACTTATTTGTCTTGCATGAGACCAAGAGAATATTATGCTAATGACTTTTAACACTAAGTTCAAGATTTTTCTAAAATCACTATTATATATATGTATGGAAGACAAAATAGTCGTATTTCTTTTACTTTTCAGTACTATTCGTTTTCTTTTTTTGAGATGAAGATTTTTCAAAAAAAAAAACCTCTCTGTTTCTATGAGGTAGTGGTAAGGTCTGCGTACATTCTATCCTCTCCAGATTCTACTTGTGGTATTTCACTGAATATGTTGCTATTATTGTCAAATAATTGTAGTCCAATAAATGAAGAAAAAAATATATAAGGGGAAAAAGTGGTGGGAGGTGTTGAATTAGATCTTCTTATCCTTTTATATATTCCTTGAAGAGATTATCATTTTATCCTCTATAGCCATTTCAATCTTTTTCATCTACAATATAGGATAGAATAAGATATCTATTCCTCATTCCAATAATGTTGTTTATTAGATTTATTAATTTTTTTGGAACTTTTTCATAAAAGAAATTAGAACTCAAAAAATAATAAAATTTAAAAAGAAGAAGAGGGAGTAGGCATTAAGAGTATTAAGATTTGTTCGATTTGGTTCTGTTTTTCGATTCGTTTCATAAATTTAGCAACGATACAAAAAGATGTTGGCATATTATGATGTCATTTTCTTGGTAATTTTTTTTTTATGAATTGCCTCAAACAAGAAATCAAATCAGAAACTAAGGACCAATAATATTTTCTCAAATTTTGTAATTATCTTAGTAAATGGCCCATAACATGAGACAAATGAAGAGAAGTCCAATATTGACGAGGGAAAGTAAAGAAGGAGAATAGGAAAGCCCATTATATCCATTAGTGGAAATGTAGCTTATAGCCCATTATCCATTAAAGGAAATGTAGCTTTTTTTTTTTTTCCTTTTTTGTTGGTGTTCAATATCACTTTAGAATTCGACTAAGATTCTGTATGAATTAACTTATTTTAAGTGTTGTTATGTTAAAATAGCTTTTAGGTAATTTTTAGGTGTTTAGGTAAATTAAAAAAGTCCTTATAAACACTTGTTTTTAAGTTAAAATGATCAAAATAAATCAAAAGCTATAAGTTAGGAATCCTAACTTATAGCTTTTAGCTTATAAGTTAAAAGCAATAAGCTCATCCAAACATGCTTAGTTCATATTTGTGTCGGAAAATTACTCACTGGAGTGAATTAGAATTTTTCTTAGCGGAGGTGAAGTATTTTCTTGAGTCAAATAAGAAAGAAGTAGAAGTCTATTAAATAAAGAAGATTTAGAAGTTTTTCCACCGCTAGAAATTCTTATTTTATTATTTATTTTCATATATAAATATGACAAAATAAGAATTTAAAGAAAAATGATGAAAAAAATGATTTTTCTTAAAAAGAGTTCTGTAATGAAGGGCAAAAAATTCAAACGATATTTCTAAGGACCTTCGCGCTTTAATATAATATAGATAGATGTATGTCAAATGAAGTTATGCGCCCACAGCAAAACCATCTATGTACGACCATAACTACAATAACATGCAGTATAATATAGGCCCTCACAACCTAACCTGAGACAAACTATCAACAACATACTTGTTGAACGTCAACAGAAGTATTGTGAACAAGAAAATGCCAGATTCTAGAGTTACAAAGTTTGTGAATAACCATTATGACTAATATGCGCATAAAAACAACTACTGATTTTTTTTCTTCCTTTTTCATTTTATATGATATATTTAGAATGTTATCATACTTGTTGGAGTTTTGGAGTCCAATCTTCCAGGGCAATCGGACTTCATCCTATAGTGCACATGATGGTATAATTTCTTCATTAGTAGATTCACCTGCTAAAAATATTATGGCTTCAGTGAGTTATGACCAGTGGATCAAGATATGGTCATGATATATCTTCATGGATTCAGTTAAAAAAGTTATTCTTTCTTTTTATCTTATCAAAATTACATCAATGACCGAATGAAATCATAAAGTTGGTCATGTCTTTCATGTAATTAAGGTGAATCCATGAAGATAAAGGTCATGTCTTCTGAATTGTTCCTTCACCTTGATTCAAAAGACAATTTTATATTTTCATTTGATCATTGATGTAATTTTGATAAGATAAAAGAAGGAATAACTTTTCTAACTGAATTCATGAAGATATATCATGGCCATATCTTGATCCATTGGTCATAACTCACTAAAGGCATAATATTTTTAGCAGGTGAATTTGCTAATGAAGAAATTACACCAGCACGTGCACTATAGGATGAAGTCCTATCGCCTCGGAAGATTGGACTCCAAAACTCCAACAAATGCGATAACATTCGAAATGTACCACATAAAATGAAAAAGGAAGAAAAAAAATCAATAGCTATACATGTGACTAAGTTGGAACCTTAGATCAGTTGGCCAAAAAGCTCAAGTATAAAAAGCAGATAGATGACAGGATATCGACCAGTTGATGTTGGTTTGCTTCTTCTGAGGCTTTTACCTCTCCTTTTTGAATTCTTTCTCCCACACACCTTTTTTGCCCTCTTTCGAGGGAGTATAACCAACCTAAAAACAAAGTCTCTATGTTATTTATGCTGGAAACTTCTGTTTTTTGAAACACATGTTAGTATACTATACAAATCAACACCTACTGTCGTCCAAGTAAACAAACGATCAACGTATATCTTTCCACCTATTTTGTCATAGTTTCAATCGGCAGATTTACTTAGTCGTCTTTTGTAAAGTCATAGGAATCAATTGTCAGAACAGATATTGATTATGTGCTTTTTGCCATGTTGCAAACAGTTTTAGTAATATATACTCCCGCCGTCTAACAATAGTTGTTTACTATTGACTTGGTATATGGATTAAAAAGCAGTGAATGATAGGATTCATTTTACAAGGACAATTATTTTGTCGCAAAGAAGAAAAAAGGAAGATGATTGTGATTATCTTTTTTTTTTTTACCATTGACGATGAAGGAATGCAAGGGTTAAGTTAGCAAAAAAGAAGAGACTGTGGGGTTGGGATTTTCTCTGATTTTGTAGTCGGTATTGCCTAGGAACAAATGGACTGATATGAAGCTAATCTCAAGGATTGATCATTCATTGTCATTCGATTTGTAAACCTAAGGAGTACTTTTCTGAGTAGTACCAATATGAAAACAACAGATAAAGTGAAAAACAAATAACATGAGATTTTTGAAGAAACTTATAACTTTGTGAAACATAATGGAAGAATAGTATGTTAATCATCATGTTTTTTAAGGCAAATGCACTAGAAAACAATTTATACCTCAAGGAGTTATAGAACACTTTTGATAGATAGATCAAGCAAAATAGACAAAGAAGTCCAGATAAGGGATGCATATAAGAACAACAAAGAGAGGCACCAGATGGCAAATGGAAGAGAAAGCATGAGTAAATAAAAGGAAGAGGATGAATAATCCACATAGCTGGAAACCGGCGTGTGGGTGCAGCAAAGACAAAAATTCACGGGCGAAGGTGGAGAACCCTGCAAAATGAATTGGGAATAGTGGAAAGAAGAGCAGAGAGGGTGGATAAGCAGCATACCTGATAAGCACGCAACGACGATCAAAAATTCAAGGGCACCAGTAGAGAACCCTGGGATGCGAATTGGGGATAGGAGGAAGTGGAGCAGAGAACATGTTCGCTGTAAAAGGGATATAATTTCTATGGAGGCGCAACAAGGGCGAGGTGGCGCTGTGGAGGGGAAAGGAAAAGGTAGAGTTGTAAACCTAAAAATAAAAAGGAATTGGTGAACTTTGGGCTGCACAACCCCTCTCTCTCTTTACATATATATATACACACACACACATGATGAGAATTCTAACATCTACGTGGATTTCTCCAATTTTCTTATGATTTAATGTTACATCTATCCTTATTTTCATTTTTTAAAAGTAAGTTCCATTTCTTTTTATGTCCCTTCAACTTACCATAGACACTTTTGTAGTATCATAACATATATATATTTTTTACCTAATTAAGATGAATCATCTACATCTTAATTTCAAACTAGTTAGGATCAATTATATAATTTTTTTATATCCATTTTGTTCAACTTGAATTTATTTCATAAGATGTGTTTCAACATATGCAGTGTTCAGAGATTTCATCTAAATAAAATTACTTTACACTAGTATAACGTAGCACAATCTATTTATGGTTATTTATCTAAGGTCAAGAACATAAATATTATAAGTTTCAAACGCACCTAACTATGAAGTATGAGGTTTAGAGTTTTAAATACCAGCAAAGACAAGATAAAATTTACATGATATTCTTCTCCTAGAGGCAAGATGTATCCAATAAACAAGTTGAATTGCATGGAAATTGACTCAAATATCGCCGTTATAATAAAAAAAATTGCAGTAACATTAGTCTGAACTTTTATAATAGGACATCTCTATCTCCAGCAAAAGAGATGGTATATGTACAAAACATATGATGGGAAATGATTATAAGGAAATTATAAATTAATCAATTTACACAAAATTAACAGAGCTAAGCAAGCTCTCTTCTCCTCAGGCTTCATAGGCTTCATCAAAACTATAAAATTATACAGTTAAATCCGAGAATGGAGAAACTTGAGCTATTCTGATTAAGGTGAAAAAGGGCAGCCTCATGCACAAAGCATCCCACATTAGCAGGCGCCGCACCCCAAGGGGTGTGATGTAGCCTATCGTAATGTAAGCTATTCTACTGAAGGTGAAGACAACAATTTCAGCAAAAAGCCAACCATTAGGCCAATTACTCCCACAACAATTGCAAACCTCAGAGAGAAGCCTAGATCATTCCGATTTCTTCGCCTCTTCATCATTTCCTGCAAGTTAGAGCAAAGCAGAAGATATAAGAACGGTGGGCTTTTCATTTGTAAAAGTCGATATAACAACGACGACTATGCCAAAACTCAAGCGAATTTGGATAAACTTTATGAATCCTCACTGTTCACTGCTTCATAATATTCTTCTGAAAGAGCTTATGTTCCAATTAGCTCTACCCGAACCTGACTCTCCTGGACTATCTTCTTTACCTCATCCCTGCTAATGCAGGAACACTTTCCTATTTTGCACCATATCCGGACAATATGTTGAAGATGATGTGAGATTAAAATGGATGCACGTATTTATCAATTAAATCAAGTTTTCATCATTCTTCGCTCCCCAAGAGACGAGAAATATATAAATGGTAGAAACTTGTTTACAGAGTATACCTATATAAATCAATCACCAAGTTGATTTCCTAGGAATAGGAACTTTCTTAGATACTTCTTGCTTCATTAGGAGCAGGCAGTATGTAAAAAAAGAAGCGCAACTTCGAGATTTTTTTCTTGCAGAAACTACCATATCCTTTTTATCATTTGAAATCCTATCAACTGTAAAATAAGGCGGCTTAGATTAACTATCACCGATTCAAAATGTGGACTAGCATGCGCCCATATAAGAATAAAGTGGCAAATATACATATCAAAGGGAAAACATAAATAAGTAAACTAACCAATTCCTGTATCAGCTGTTGTGTTTGTCGGACAGCTGCATCCCTTTCATCTTTGATACGCTGCAACGCTTGATTCTACACCATAAAAGGGAAAATTTTAGCATTAATTGACACTTAGCTCCTAGTCTATCCTCTATCTTCATGTACATAGTTGGAGTGGATCATTGCAGAAAAGAAAATAGCATACAAGCAGAACTTTTCCCAAGTCACACACACATGGCACTTAAAAATTATCCTCTTGTAGCATTTTAGAATATGCAATTTTGATTGGAAAAGTTCAACAAATGCAGATACATGCATGTAAATTAGAAATGCACATAAAAGTTTTCATGCCATCACAATCTAGATATTTTCTCAAGCCTGACAGATTATTCGTTCACCGACTATCAATGGGAACTTTGAATGCTATGCCAGTACAGACAATCAGAACTTAAATTGAGAGCTTAAAGTTACCAGTTTCTAGGCTACAGTATTATATATTTGCCTTAAAAGTGCCAAGCAAAACCATCTGATTTCAGAGAATCTTATCATTAAATCAGGATATCAAGAAATTACTGCTTTTTACAAAAGTCACTTCAATGTACTTTTTAAGCTTTTATATTGTGTAAGTAGGGAAATAAAGCAATTTGGTATTTTTGAAAAGTTATTCAAGAAGTACATTGTCTATGCATTCGGCCAGACTTCAGAGAGGATAAATGGCTTGTTGCAAATGAGGCAGAAAGAGAGAGAAAAAGAGTAACAAAGCTGAGTACACTGGGACTTTCTAGTGACTTTGAACTGCTTAGATAAAGTCCTCAAAACAATCCTGCTTAAAACATGGGCCTTTTAGTACTTCTTTTGCTACCTGATGTGTCTTGTATGGAATCTCGAATGGGTATTAAAGTAAGTGTTCTACATTGCAAAATTTAGATTTTACCTAGAAATCGGAGGTGCAGTAAGATAAAAGCATAAATCCACAAGAAGAAAAGGAAGAAAAGTGCTCATAATCGACCAATAAAGAACAAGGAAGACAACCTTACAGGAAGTTTGCCATCAATATTCTTTAGAAGTCCTTGGCACCTGATTAGATAATTCAAAATACACTACTCTATTTGCACAATGTGTTTCTTGATTACGTTCTCTTTTGATTCTTATTCTTTTGATTGGAAGGTATAAAAGAATTGAACACCTAAACCAAAGGAGATAACAGGAATCTAAGTAGATATCTTTTTCTTGAGTTAGAAATGTCCCTTAGAAATTATTATTAGCAAGAAGTTAAGCATGACTGAGGACAAATTGCCCCATCGGACAAATCATATAGTTTGCATATGTTCCTTATAATCATGTCACATGGTACATATCTACTCTTCCAAAAGAATGAAAACTGTAATTCCATCACACTCTTAGAGAAAAGATGTAATCCTAGTTTCTTCTCACTGCTCCATTTGCAATTCATTGTTATTTTTAAAATCATAAGAAATAACTTAACTACTTATGAACACCTTATCAATGCCCAAACACTGACATCCAACCAATAGCACATATCACAAAAGCAAGCAGTCTCTGGCTTTTCAAATATAGGATGAAACAAAGTAGAAAGGCAAAATATGAGAAGTTTATCAGTGAATACAAAATAAGCAAAGTTCTACAAAACTAAGAGAATTGTTAGCTGCAAATTCATAAATCTCCACTAGCCAACATCTCCCAAGAAATTAAGCATTATGACATCTGGAAAGAAATATCTATCCCTCATGAAAAACGTGAGGTTCAAATAAGCACTTGAAGTGGTAGACAAAAATGAGAGCTGAAGTTAGAACTTACAGAGGTGAGATCAGAACTTTGTCTAAATACATCTTCATAAGGTCCAGGAGATGAATGAGAAGACACGTAAACAACCCTAAGCTTGCACTCTTCCACAGTTCTTCCACCATCCTTATTAAACTGATAAATTAATAGAAGTATAGAGCATTTATAAAATAATAATAATAATAATGTCAGAGAATAGAAAGAAGCTTGTTCTCTCTGTAAACATATTACACAGATTCTCTCCGCATAAAATTCTTACAGTATCAGGAGGAAGTTCATCAGTATCACTATTCACAATTGTGCTCTGTAGGAGGAATTTGTCCTTGCATTGCATATCCGGTGGGTACTCCTTTTGTTCTTGAAGGGTGACTACAGATGCATCGAAAACGTAAGATAAATATAAAATGCCAACTGACCTTACTGAAAAGATAACGATCTCAGGATTACAATAACAGATGATTGCAGAAGCAATTTTGATGTAACAAACAACACGACAAAAAATTTTGAGCCTGTATTTTCTTTTAAAAACAGGTGATCTGCCCTATTTGGTTTTGTGACTCACTTTTTTGGTAATAAAATTATTACTTTACCAACAAAAAAAAACACACCATAAAAGGAGATAGATAGTGAAAGAAGGTCTGTCTAGTTGACGTCCATTATTGACCAACTTCAGTGATCTGGTCAAAGTGAAAAGGGATATCATATAATGTTTTCCAATTTACATATAACTTCAAAATGCACAAAATGCATGTGAAATAATCCTTGATTCCTTCCCTTTTCAATGGTTAATTAGTACAGTGATCCCCATAATGGTAACATTACTGAGAAAATCAATATATTATAAAAGAAAATTTGTGCAGTGTGACACTTTAAGCCATTGAAGCATCTCCTCGTCGCAATCCTGAAAGATAAAGGTTTATATTCTACCTAAGTCAGAGACAATCAACAACTTGTGTAAATCAATCTAGGCCACCACCCAACATTTGTGCATATCTCTAGGCTCTAACTATATAAAATCTAATGCAATAATCCCACTTTACTTTCAGGCTTGTGGTATGCTTTGATTTGGTTTCTGTAAAAGTGTGGGCCAACAGTGTCTTCATATTCTGCTACAACAAATAAGACTATTTATAATGTAGAAAAATTCATATGAATTAAAAAGTCATTCAAGCTCAAGAACGGCACCTCGAATGAAACCTGAATCCCAAGGCTGTATAATACCGGTATTTGGTCGGACAAAGTACTTCTTTGGAGAGGTAGTTTTCACCTATCAAATAAGGCAAGCAGTATAGATAGAGTGAATACATGGAAATAAGTTAAGATGGTCCTTAAAGAAGAATGAAGGATCAGAGGAATTTCTTCCAATCGGGGTGAAACAGACCTTAAAAGCAACACATTGATCTGTGATGTTTGTAACTTTAAGATCACAGTAGCTTTGTTTGTCCAACTCAACTGAGACAGGAAATGCCAGAACCACAACCAAACATGAGTGTATATGACGAGTAAAAGTATTCAAAAAGTATTCGATAAAATTGTAGGCGAAGACAAAGATGCTTGATTCTCCAAACAGTAACAGTGCCATATTGAATGAAACAGGATAAAGAATATGATTTTGAACAGTTCCTTCACCATATCCACTTCTCAAACATATTCATAATTTTGTACGATGATATTATTTCACAATGTGTATTAGCTCTTAATCACCATGAGTGTCAGAGTTATCCAACTTCTCAAGCAACAGGCAGTCTTCAATCAAATGAATTACACGTTTCCACATCACAGGAAATCCTATAAACGAGGATCACAAAAATAGCACCAGAGGTGGCTACTAGGTAGCATTTTTCCACCGAAAAGTTTTTGAAATCATACAAAAATCTCGCAAAAGCGTGGTTGCTTAAGGATTTCTCAAAAACTTTTCTTTTTGACATAAACAAAATAGTTTGAGAGTGTTTTACCACTCAAAATCTTCACAGAAAGGAAATACTATTATCTAGTAATGTTTTGTAAAAACCATCTTCGGAAAGATTTTCTCATAAGTTGTCCAAAGCGCTCATTTCTGGTCAATGTTGAAAAATATCAACTGAAAGTAAAATTATTTCTCCCTTTTCTAATTACACATCTTAAATTGTAAACCCACACAATGAGATCTTAAACAGAAATTCTTGTACATTGAAATCATTGTAACAACAAATCAACAATGAAGAAAGAGAGAGAGAGAGGTTACATTGGAATTTGAGCTCCGGAGGACTAACAGATATCAACTGGTTGGTAGCACCAGCACTCATGGTGAAAGCTGAAACCTGATCAATCTCTCAAATCAAATCAATTACTACAAAAAAAAAAAATAACCAAATCACACCCCTATGTTAATCACAACAATGCATATCAAAATGAACAAACAGATATCAATCATGATAACAAAACACAGGCACACACATACAAAAAAGCAAAAGATAAAATGGACTATGATTAAACAAAAAACTGATGATAGTGCAAGGGGAAAAGACTCGAATTAAACTCATGGAATTTTTTCTAGTGAAATTTGGAGGTGAAAATGTATTACCTCAAAACTCCCTTAGCTATTCCAAGCAAAGAAACAAAAAAGGTGAAATTTCCTTTGTGAAACCAAAACCTGATCAATTACTCAATCAAATCAAATCACTACGTAATAGTCACTCAAATCAATCACAAAAACTCTAGCGCCTACGTTAATCTCAACAATGCATCTCAAAACAAACAAAACATAAATCAAGTTGCAACTAAAAATGGCCTAAATTAAACAAAAACTCAGTATCAGTGAATGGCAGAGGGAAGCCAAAAGAAAAACTCAAAATCAAACTCATTGAATTTTTTTAAAGTGAAATACAGAGGTCAAAATACATTACCTCAAAACTCACTTAGTTACACCCCCAAAAAAAAAGTGAAAATTTTCCATTCTGACACCAAAATCCGATCAATCACTCAAATCAATTACTACGAAAAATCAATAACCAATCACAAGCCCTAGCATCTACGTTAATCACAATAATGCATCTCAAAACCAACAAAACATATATCAACAAAAAAAAATAAAAAATCAGATATTAATGAAACGAAAACCAATAATCAGAGAATGGCCTAAGGAACAAAAAACAAACAAAACCACAAATCAAACTCACAGAACTTCTTACCGGAAACTTCAGCGGTGAAATACATCATCTCACATTCAATATGTCGAGCAAAAACAGAGATTTTATTTTATTTTTTGAAATTTTCCTTAGTGAAACAGAAATCGATCAATCACTCAATCAAATCAAATCACAACAAATGCATCTCAGAACGAACAAAACAGATATCAATCGCAACGCACCTTAATTGAACGAAACTTAAGGAATCAGAGAAACGGCGAACGGAAAAAAAGAAGAAGCTGAAAATCAAACTTTACAGTGAAATGAGAATGAAATTTGGCAGGGAGAAAAAGTGCATTTACCTCAAAATTTTCCGAGCAGAGAGAGGGAAAAATGAAATTTTCAGTTGGGAAGATACTTTTATAGAGGTGACAGTGGCGGGGAGAGAAACAAGTCCGAGTCAAAAGGGGAAGTTAGGAAAAATTGAATAAGTATGAGGTGGCATATAAAGATTGTATATGATTTGCCAAGAGCCACAATCTCCTTTTAATTTTTCGAACTCTTTCTTTGTACAACTATTTTAAATTTTGCTACCTTTATACTTTAATATTTTATTCATGAGAATAAATACATTTTGATATTATTTTTATAGTTACCGACAAATTAACAAAATTAAAATATTATTAATCCAAATACTTATTTCTTCTTCAAAATATAAATAAGATTTGTAAAGTTGTAAAAAAATTACGTTAACGAGTAAATTAGTCGATGCAACTTTCGACGCTCATCATGGGTCATCCGGAAACAGTCGCCCTATGTTTTTAAACATAGGGGTCAGGCTGCGTACATCCGATCCCCCTTACCCCGCAATGGGCGGGAGCCTTCCTTGGGGTAATGTTGTTGTTGTTGTATATATTTTTATTTATAATTTCAAAACAAAAAAATGAACAATTGATATGAAAAATTGAAAAAAATGTAAAGCTAACTTGTTCTCTTGTTCTTCTCTAAACAATTTCATAATTTTATAAACACTTAAAATCCATTAAAATTTTTCCAACAAAAAAATATAACAGAAAGAGCATCAATAATCTTAACAAATAATTACATAAGTTTTGGTACTATTTTCATGAAATTCAAAACCGTATATATTTTTAAAAAATACATTTAATAGCTTGAATTTCAAGGTAAAAAAATTATCTTATAAATTGATAGAGAGAGTATTTGTATACACAGTTCTTATGGATAGTTTTTGTTGTTGTTGGATTACATGAAATTGAGCCAAACTTATGTAATTATTTGTCATAATTATTGATGTTCTTTCCGTTAATTTTCTTTGTTAGAAAATATTTGATGAATTTAAGTGTTTACGATATTGTTGAGAAAAGAATAAAAGAAAAAATTAATTTTATACTCTTTTTATTTTTCATATTAGTTGTCTACTTTTCCTTTTTCACCTCCTTTAAAAAAATTATCAATAAACATGATTGTTCTACTAATTTACTCTTTCCGATCTCCTTTTTTTGGCATACAAATCTTTTTTTTACACTTTCAAAAAGAATTAATTACTAGAGTAAAATGGTTTTTTTTGGATTTATTATAGATTTTGTTAATTAAAAAATAATCTTAAATAACTATTTATATTTATCCTTTAAAAAAGTTGATTTTTTTTATATTAAGAGCATGCATTTAATTTAATTTTTTTTAAGTACGTAGCGATTTAAATGAATCTAAATTAATATGACCCTCTTTATCTCTATTTTTGACAAATAAATTGAAAAAATAAGAAAAATAAACTACATAATAGGAGAATTAATGTTAGAGAGAGGATAAAAATGACGAGTAACAAATTTTTAGGACATTATTATTTTTTATTGCGTATTCATTTTATTATTGTATTTTAAATCTGTGCAAAAAATATATTTAAATAAATTTAAAATATAATTTTCTCTATATTAGAGGGATGAATAAAATGAAAGAAGAAAGTGGAGGAAAGGAAAGAGAAGAGAAGAGGTAAAAAGCATGGGATCCACAAAATACATTTTTATATATTAAAAATATTAACTCTGAAAAACATCAAGTAAATATTTAATGTCAACAATATATTTTGAATTTTGCATTCAGATATTATATTAAAATGCTTTTTATACTTATGATATCAAGTTTTGAAAAATTTCTTTATTGTATCTTGCATTACTTTCATTTATGATCTGACTTCATTTTAGGAATTTTGTATGTGATTCAATTTTTCTTTTTCAATAATAGTTGAATTATTTCTTAATTAGAAAATTAGATTTACATACGAGATTGAGTCTAAAATATGTGCTAAGTGAAATATATTTGAAATTTAAAATCTTAAAAAAACTTTTAATTTTAT
Source organism: Solanum medicagineum (assembly GCA_026153255.1). Lineage (NCBI taxonomy): Eukaryota > Viridiplantae > Streptophyta > Magnoliopsida > Solanales > Solanaceae > Solanum > Solanum medicagineum. The sequence continues at coordinate 2,043,575 of JAPFFP010000103.1, forward strand.
ACATTGATTTAGATTCACAAAATTTTTATAAATTCAAAAATAAACAAAAGCTAGTTATCATTTTCACAAAATAGAAATATATATATATATAATAAAAATAGTACAGCAATTCCCTTAAACAACCATTAAAGAGAGAGCCAAGTCCACCAAAAACCAAAATTAAAATAAAGTACGAAATATTTTGCATTCATACAAAAGTTAAAAAGAAACCCACCTCGAAAATTCTTTTTTTTTTTTTTTTGATAGGGTGGTTGGGAAAATGAGTACAACTTTGATTTGTCATTAACCTTAATCTCAAGAATCTAATTAGAGATTGTAATAATAATGTTTTGTTCAGAGCTGTCTTCATTAGTAGTTGGAGTAATCATCACAAGATCTTGATTAAGATTAATTTCTCCATTAATAATCCAACATGAAATATGAATAGCCTTATTTCCTTCAATAAACCTTACTTTATCAGCTCCCAAATCATCCCAATTAGCTGAAATTATAGATAATAATCCACTTTCCTTCTCCTTAATTACCTCCTCTCTTGAACAATTTTCCACCTTTATACTTTGAAAATTTTCCTTCACTAAAAAAGTGAAATTTGAAGATATTTTTTTACCTATTTTTCCCTCTGATTCTACAATACATTTTGATGCAAGACTCTTGATGAATTCATTGTTGTTGTTCTTTTTGAAAGGGGTTTTGGGATTCTTGAAAATTAGAGTTTTGGTGATTTGATTTTTTGTTTTTGGTCTAGTAGTAGATAGAGTTGGTGAAGAGCCAATTTTTGTGAAATTTGGAGTGTAAAATGCTGGTATTTTTGGTGAGTCAATTTGTGAGACAAGGTTGTTGTGAATTTTGGACCAAGATTTCAAGAAACTTGTCATGGCAAAAGGGTCTGCTAGAAGTAGGCTACAGCTTATTCCAATTGAGTATCCTCCGCACTTGAAATTGGTCACCTGTCAAAAGAGCAGTTTAGTCACTGAATCAGAATTTTCACTAACGAAATTTAATATATATGTATACTATATGTTGGATACAGTTGACTTTTTCATGTGTTTACTCCTTATACTTTAAATTTTATTAGTGAAAAATTTTGATCCAAGTATTAAGCTCAAGTTAATTTATCTATACAATATAATTTTTGAAAAACTATTGATTGAAGGGTGCTTGTCATCATATATGTGATGTGGTGCCTCCTATTGTCCTAAATTGAGAATGATGGTCCTAATCAAAGAATGTTTTTTCTAAATAATTCTCTAATCTATCATGTTTATGACTAGGAGAATTAAAAATATTTTATATATTCTGTCTGTGTTTTCATGCGATACATCTATATTTTTAGTTTAAAATCACAAAATTCAAAAGTCCTTAAATTCTATAGCAAGTATCAAATATATTTTTTAATTCGAAAATAACATCTCTATTTGTATGAAGTAGTGACAAATATAATGTTGTTATGGCAAGTATCAAAGAAATAAATTAAAATATAGAGAGTACTTTTGTATTTACCTGAACTAAGAAAAGCGGAGAAAATTGAGGAGTTGTTTGATGAATACCCTCCCAATAAACAAGATCATTTTCGTTGTTGTTGAGGTGAATAAAATCATCCATATTCATTGCATAATTAGCCTCAAGCATTCTAACACCAGAATCATTTGAAAGTAATTCAAAATCATTTTCCAATTTTCTTAATCTTCCAGCAAATATTGGATTTTCAACTATTGCACTTCCCAACGACTCCTTAAACCAACCTGCAGCTATCCATCCTGAATCCGTTTCTGATGCTTTCTTGTAGTACAAAACCATGTGAAATCGATTCTCTGAGTCGAAATTCTCTGGTAAAACGATTCGTCGCGATAACCGAGGATCGGTTATCTTGATCGGTATTACAGTTTGGATTGCTTCAACTTGCAATTTGGTTGGACCTCCATTGCCATTGCAAGTTGCCATTTTCACATTCTTGTCTAACATTACTAGGCTTTTATATAGGCCTAAAAGGAACCCACATCTTATGATGAATTCAATTCCCAATTTTCTTTTTCAATAGTAATCTCAAAAAAAGGAAAAACGTTCTCCTTTTATTTTTTTGATTGTGATAATTTTTTTTTAGAATTAAACGATACAAATCTTGACTAATATTTTATTTCTACCACATTGATAATTTTTTGTATAATTTAAATATTTAATTTTTTATTTTAATATATAAGATTAATGTAATTTAATTTAATTTTAAAGTTAGTCAAATTAATTTTTTTTAAAAAGTAACATTACAACTAAGAAATTAAAGTACATTTTTCTCCATTTTATTTGTTGTATATTTGGCTTGATTAAATTTTTTTAAAAAAATAATATTTTTTTAATCTAACATTAATAGTGTGTCTTATCTTCTATTGACTAATTAATTTCTTGTTTCGTGTTACTTGAACAAGCCAACTACTCTTATACATTTAATATAGGTAACTTATTGAGCCTACAAATAATAATCTTGCGTATTCCAATAATAAATAATTACGTTGTCTCTTTTTTGATTGTCATATTATATTTTTTGAAAATAAATTTATAAAAATTTAGATAATCAAAAAAATATACAATAATATACCTAGTGGAATCTCACAAGTGCGGATTCAAAAAAATATAAGAAAAATATTATTAATTGTAACTTTTTTCATAACAATATAATACATTTTAAAATGTTAGTTAAAGTTTATACAATTCGATTTAAAAATGAAAACTATGACAATTAAAAGAGAACGGGGGAGTATTATTTTCTCCTGATCTCTTTACTTATCATATTTTATGTCAAAATTTAATTAAAGGGTAATTTGATTAAATTATTTTAATTTTTAATTTGTTTCAATTTTAATACTTTTTTCTTTTTGCACTATGTTAATATTTTTACATAATTTTTACTACGAGTAAAGGTGGATATTGTACTATGTTAATATTTTTTACATAATAATTTAGTATTAATAAAATATTATGAATAATACCTTTAACAAGAAGTTTTTCTTAATTGTAATACCTAATATCATTAATTAGTAAAATGTACAATTTCTTGGATTTTTCTTGAAACTAAGTGGGAAAGAAAACAATAAAAAGAAAAAAAAACTAAAATAAATGATAATAATAATGTAGGTGATATGTCGCTTTTGTGTCATAAATTATAAGATCTAGATAAAATATTAAAATATTATTTCTATTTTTTCACAGCTAACATCATTTAAGAAGTTGTGCTGGAAAATAAAAGTAAAAAGTATGTTCCTTTTTCTTTTTATACCAAAATATAACCAGAATAAATTATTTTTTGTTTTTACTAGTAATATTTAAGAATGTCAAATGGTCAAATTGGATTCAATTTGAATGGATTATGATAAATTTAATAAATAAATAGGTTGATCAAAATCGGATGGAGAAAAGATATACAATTATTTTTAGTATATTTGATAATTAAATGGGACTGAAGATATTTCTTAATGAAAAATATACTAAAAGATCAAATTGTCTCATCATAGTTGAGCAATTGTCACATTAACAATCTCACAATTAATTATAATATTATTTTTATCTCATACTTAACGTGAAATCATAATCTCAAATTAGCTAATTCAACTCAGCAACTTGTTAGAATCAAAGTTTTCGTTGACGCAATCTTATTTAAAATCCACCATACTTTGTACTAAGCGTGGCCAATTGACAATCAATAAGCCAATTAAGAAAAACGGATATCAATAAAGATTTTGGTGGGATGAATTCAATTTTGTTATCTTTAAATTGAATTGTTGGTACTTTTTTCATATTGCAAAATGAGTGAATTTTTTGAAGTTCAAGAGAACTGTTTGAGACTTGTTTTTGCTTCATTCTTTTACGAGGATTTTAATTACCTTACATTTTCTAGAAGCACAATTTATGAATAATCAAAAGGATAATAGGAAAAGTAGTCTTTGATTTTTGTCCTTAAATATTAAAAAGGCTCGTCATATCCTAATAACTCACTTAATATGAGCGACCACATAAGTACTCCCTTCGCTGTTTTTTTAGTTTCCGTTATTTTCTTTTTGAGAATCAAACGATATGAATTTTGATTAATATGTCAAGAAAATTCATCATATTAATATAAAAAAATTTATTTTATAACATTTTTTTAAAATTAATTTTTGAACATATAAAATTTTATTTTAAAATATTAAATAACTTTAAAAATTAATTAAATTAACTTTCAAAAATGTATTACAGCTAAAAAGGAAGAAATAATAATTAAGTTGATAGTTGGAGACAGGTAAATGTTGAGCTTAGCTGCAAATAATGAATGCTCATGAAAATGTAGTTGACAACATTAATTATTCATTAAATTCGAACAGAGATAAAATAATAATAATAATAATAATAACAACAACAACAACGACGAATAAGACTTACACAAAATCAATTATATTTGAACTACCCAAAATGGTTTGACCAAATGGAGTTATTGTGCAACTATGTTGATGGGGAAATATAATTAGTCCTCATAATATGATGGTAGACCCTCTTGTGGATATTGGTATATTTGAGTATCAAATGGACAAGTTGAGTAAAACTTAAATGAGTAAAAATAGTGGATTAGATTAAATTTGAGTGGATCGAAAAGCGTCCACTTAATAAAGATAGGAGTGTTGTTATGATTATATTTTTATGAGCTAAGTTTGTCATCCTTATATGTCGTTTAAAATTTTGGTACTGCTTTTCACAAGTCCCAGCATATCCTGGAGGCTGAGGATCAAACGGAAGGAATCCACTTGAGGAGAGGTTTGCGTCTGATTAGCTAGTTGGTGAGGCAATAGCTTATCAAGGCAATGATCAGTAGCTGATCCGGAAGGATTATCAGTCACACTATGACTGAGACACAACCTAGACTTCTACGGATGAAGCAGTGGGGAATTTTTCGCAATAGAACAAACACTTCTAGTTCGTGTTATATGTTAATAGATTCAGAATTTGAAAATTTTATGAATTTTAAATTACATATATGAAAAAGGGTCAAATATTAGTAATTGAATTCTACATATAAGATGTGCATATATTTTGTGAATTTCATGATTTAAATACATGATTTAGGTCAAACCTTGTGATTTTGATTGTATTTATAAATTGCCTTATAATTCAACCCATGATACTACGTAGCATAAAATTTGTACACACATTTAAAAAGATATGTTATAGCATTAAATGTCAAATACTTCTCCAAATTATAATATTTCTGTTTTAAACGTCTCTTTCGTATTCAAAAAGGTAAAAACAACTTTTAATAGATTCTTGAAATTTGATATTACAAAGTGTTTTCACATCATCGATCGATTGATATCAATATTGTGATAGAAAAGACGATATTTTATTTTTATTTTCTTAAAATAATAATAAATGATATTTACTTTTTTAGAAAATGAAATATTTTAAAATCAGAGATGCACACATAATATATGATACAGATTCAACAGAACCTTATAATTTTGAGCCAACCTCTATATATATGTTAATAAATTCTTTAAACATATATAATTATGAATTTTATGATAGACGAGGATTTCCGTGAATTATAAACTTCAATTTTTTTTTGGAAATAATAGTAGTATTATTTTTTTTTTTGGTCAAATAAAGAATTGTTCCTGTGGAGTCCCCCCAACTGCACATATTTATGGACAAACCTGTCAACATAAAGAGTGGTTGCTACAGGTTGGACTTAACTAGAGAGGAACTAAGGGGTTGTTCGGATGGGAATAATTTATTTTAAGATTAATTATTCTGGGATAAATTATCTCATCATGTATATGAAATAATTTATCCCATTATTGTGGTATAAAATAGTGGGATAAATTATCCCAAACTTGGCAACTAAACAAGATACCAAAATTTTATTACTTCATTATTTTTTTTATCCTATGACTATTTATTTTTATTCCTCACACCAAACGACCCCTAAGTTCTTTCTTAAGTCTTATATACAATTTTAATTAGTAAGATTAAAATTAAGATTTTTATCTCAAAGTTTATAATTCTTGATTTCATTATTGAAATCATGACAATTCATGCTATTGTTGATTTTTGGTCTATGGTTTCATGCTTTTTAAGTAAAGTTGAGATATGATTTGAAAATAGGCTTTTCGAGAAAACGTGAGTGTCCCAAATACATATTACAGTAAAGTAATAGATGTTGATATTTTCGAGTTTAAGCATGATTTTTATAAAATTTAACAAGTTAGTATTTACATGAATTATATTTGAGAATAAGTTATGAGGGAATATGAAGAGTCCCATATCTTATTGATCTTATGCATTGTTTAACAAGTCGAAAGGAGAGCATGCACATCTACCCCTATCTTGTGGAAGTCGAGATACTGTTTCCGAGTTAAACATCGCAATTGAATGAGAAACATAATTGTCTTCAAATAAGTGAACAAGTATAAGAAAAGCGCCTAACACCTAAATATGAAGGGTATGGGTTTTAATGCATGTAAAGAAGTCGAACAAAAACCCAGGGCATACAGGTTCATAAAACATCTAAATTTACACTCTAAACAACAATTATAAAGTTTCCAAAAACAAAATCTAATACAGGAATGCCAGAGGTTATGGGAAATATTCTGTCATCATCAAAACCCAAATATCATAAATGACGGAAAAAAGGAAGACGGATCAGACGCCAAAAGTTGCTCCCTTTTT
>JAPFFP010000103.1:2099625-2113691 GCA_026153255.1 Solanum medicagineum
TGATGCCAAGATTATGAAAAGATTGAGTGGCCAAATTTTTCTCCCCTTATAGGTGATGGCCCATTGGCAATTGATTCTGGACGGCACCCCATTCTGGAAAGCATACACAATGACTTCATTGTATATTTTTTCTTCTAATCATCTTAGAAGTTTGAAATTGCTCTTGACATAGCAAGTTAATGGCCTTTCTCATACTACAAATTTCTGAATTTGGAAGCGGTATTGAATTCTCTTTTGCAGCCAAATGGCATCTTTCTTTCTGAAGCATCAAATATGGCTATTGTAATGGGCCCAAACATGTAAGGAACCTTATTCCTTAATAGAATTTAACTGTCTGTGTAGGTTTATTCTTCTTGTGAGTATCACAGCATCCATATGGGTGACACCAATATCCCCTTTCACATCATGTTGAACACTTTAAAGTTTTGGACGTCAAGGGAAGCGAACAAATGAGAATCTTCTTCTCCTGATAAAGATTTTATCCCCGGACATATATTTAACAGGAACCTACAGCATAAGTTTCTTTCTGTCTTTTGATTTTAGCACTGAGCAAAGAAAAACATGGATGATGGGGACTTCAACACCTCTTAACTTACCTCTCTCATCCCTCCCATGCATCTTAGATAAGCTCTTTCTGCCTCACACTGAGTTGTTTTGCCATTTTTGTTCCTGATAACTCCTGTATGTTGTTCATTGTAGGAGTGGAAAAAGTACTTATCTTCAGCAAGTTTGTCTATTGGTCATCCTTGCTCAAATTGGTTGCTATATTCCTGCTCGATTTGCCACTTTGAGGGTGGTCGATCGTATTTTTACAAGGATGGGAACAATGGACAGTCTTGAATCAAACTCTAGCACGGTATAATCATCTACTTGTGAATGGTATATTAAGTTCTATATGTTAGAAGAGCATTGATTTTGTTCCTGTATTTATGCAATGTTTAGTTTTACTTGTGAAAAGGCTCAACATTACAAAAACAACATTACCCCAATGCCTCAAAGGCTCCCGCCCATTGCGGGGTAGGGGGGTCGGATGTACGCAGCCTGACCCTTATGTTTAAAAACATAGTGCGACTGTTTCAGGATGACCCATGATGAGCGTCAAAAGTTGCATTGACTAACTGCTACTTCACAATTGAAAAAAGCGCAAACAGTTTAAAGAGCCATTTTGCTTTATTCCATCATACCCCAAAGCCAAAAAATAGTGAATCTTTGGCTCCATCCGAGACTGATGGAAAGAAAAGGCTCAACATTAGTTTTGCTAAATTTTTACTGAAGTTTGACGTCTTCAATTTGCAAATATTCTCTTTATATTTGGATCATCCTGTCACGGAGATGGTCAATATAGAAATCACCAGTATTTCGTGTAACTCTGGTCTGTGCAGTTCATGACAGAGATGAAGGAGACGGCTTTTATCATGCAAAACGTGTCCCATAGGTAGATTGTTCCACAAAATGTGGCCACTGAATTGGCATGAAGATTTGTCCGGCTAAAGTTTAATATTTTGTACTTCCTTTGCTGTACACAGAAGTCTGATTGTTATGGATGAATTGGGGAGGGCGACTTCATCCTCTGATGGACTTGCAATCGTGTGGAGCTGTTGTGAGCATCTATTGGCACTTAAAGCGTAATCTCAAAGCTCTCTTTGCATTTCAATATTAAATGCAATATAGTTAAATATTTACTAGATCAAACATGTACGGTATTTCATAGCAAAGCCTATAACTAGGTAACTTATATTTACGTTGTATGGACTGCAGCAAAGTTTAAAATTTAGGCTTTACTTTTTCACTTTATAAGTTGAAGGAATATTTTGGTACTTGCAAACTGCTAAAACTCTGCTTTTACCTGTATGCTATAAAAGATGTGAATACCAATTCCTGGGTTTATTCAAAGGAGCAAAATTTAGAAAGCAAGCAAGCTTGCTAGTGAACCTACAAAAGACTTAAGCAGCATACCAAGGGGAATGCCATAATTTGAAATTGTTCTTATCTGGTATTTGAAAATTGGGGTAAAATAACAAATAATGTGCTGAACCTTGAAATAAGGAATGGACTTTGAGTTATCGTCTACGATTTCTTGTTAAAAGAAAGGCCTTTAGCATTCATCTGCAGACATACATAGGATTGTTTACACCTCTTATAGAGTGACTACTTCGAAGTTCATTATAGAGAAGCAAGATATCTTCAAAAGATTTCTATTGTTGTTTTGTTCAGAAGGCTAATAAAATTCATCTTGTAATTTCCTTGATGTCATTATATCTAAGAATTAAACTTTAACCTTCATCATTTGACTTATAAAATTGGCAGAGAACTACTAGGAAGTGTTTGGAGCACTAAATTTGTGATTAATCAGCTCTTCTAGATTCTTAGACATGCGATCCAAATAATAATGTCAAATTCTATACAAATGTAGATGCATTTCCGCTGTCCAGCTATTTTTCCATCCAGGGAGCTTATTATATTATATGTTGTTACTCTTAAGTTTTCAATAGCTACATGTTCTTTGGACCCAAGGGTGTGGCCTAGTGGTCAATGAAGTGGATTGAGCACCATGAGGTCTCAGGTTCAAATTCCAGCTGGCCATACACCACGTTTATATGAAATAAAGAAAAATAGCTACACGTTGTTTAGGTTTTAATAAAGAATTGTCTCTCTTGCTGTTGGATGTATTTTATTTTGTCGCAGAATGCAGTACATACAGCCAAAATTCATAATCCATCTCCATACGTCCAATTTCTTCTCTTTGATTTTATTTAATCTGTTTGCAGGTACTCAATATTTGCTACTCATATGGAAAATCTGTCGGCACTATCCACCATGTATCCAAATGTGAAAATTCTTCATTTTGACGTAGATGTGAGGAATAACCGCATGGACTTCAAGGTATATCTCTGAATCATTCAATGGTTTATACACAATTTATACCTACTTATATTCATTTCCTCTAGTGGTTTCTACTTAGTTTCAACTGAAGGATGGGTCACGTCACGTGCCACATTACGGCCTCATGTTAGCAGGGATAGCTGGATTACCAAGCTCAGTGGTGGAGTCTGCCAAAAGAATCACATCTCGGATTACAGAAAAGGTAACTTCTTTCACTTCCAGAATGAATGTCTTGTTTGAAAATTGCCGTTTTTTTTGAAAGATATTGTAGTTCATTTTTTCTTTTCGTGTCCTGTTCTCTTCCATAGAGAAAAGCAGAAAGCATATTAGTTTTTTTAAAAAAAATAACCGTATTGTTGGGGTCAATTTACATGCATGTCGACTAATTCCTCGAGATACCTATCTACCTTGCATCCACACAGGAACTGGCTAACCCTATCACCTAGTGCATTAGACCTCACGATTCTTAATTCACATCATGGACCATTAGCCACACCCTTGGGTACATCATAGTGACATCTAAGTATGACAGTCAACATATCACAATACTACTCCTTCATCCTGTGTTTGAGACCAACTACACATTGTGAAACTTGAACAAGTTTAGAAAGTAGAATTGTACATCCATATTATGTTTGATCAGATTGCCTTCTTTTTTCGTGTTCATACAGGAAATGAAGAGAATGGAGGTGAATTGCAGGCAGTACGAGGACGTACAATTGACTTACCGTGTAGCTCAACGGCTGATGTGCTTGAAATATTCTGATCAGGATGAAGATTCTTTACGAGAGGCTCTGCAGAATCTTAAGGAAAGGTATATTGGTGGAAAGGCTTTAGATAAGTAAGACGATTTACTCCTTATATATTTCATCTAACATCAACACTGATCTGAAATTTTGAATCCATCTGGAAATCTTGGATATGGAAGATGGTACTTTGAGATACCTACTAAAAAGCAAATGGGATTCTATAAGTCTGATGGAGGGCCCATTTTGCATGAAATTACACGTTTTGTTCTTGAAATGGGTGGTTAGCCTTTTAAGTTTTGATCTCTCGTGGAGGGGGTTGCTCGTAAAAGCTATTTCCTGTGAAAAAAGTTGTTTGTTACTAGGAAAAAAATTTGAAGACCAACACAAAATAGGGGCAAATATGCGAATGATCCCCTATTTTGGCATATTTTTGGAGTAAAAATGGGGCTATAATCCAGATGGACTTCGTAAATGGATTCAGTAAAGGAAGAATTATAAGGCAAACATTTGATATTGATTTGATATACACTACTACAGTTTAAAAGAATCATAATTTATAGATTACAACTACAGTTAGAATTGTGTAGTAATTATCTCTCTTCTCTTTCTCTTTCCTTCGCTTCTCTCTTGTACCCCTTTCTCTCGCCTTCTCCTTTATTTCTCAATACAAATACAAATGATAACAATCATGTGATGTAAAAAAAAGTTGACAATTAATAATCCAAATATAAATAATAATTGTCAATTTTATAAATTCTTTTTAGTGATACAAAATACAAATACTCATGACAACATACGAATACATATACACGAAACAACAAATATCAATATAAATACACATGACAACAAATGAATGTTTTCTTAAGTGATGCAAGATATAAACTTGGCAACATATGCATACAAATACATAGGAATATAAATGCAATTTATTATGAAATACTACATTGATATAATTGTATTTGTCGATATAAATTGTATTTCGTTAATCCATTTGAACTTGATACAACATTGATATAATTATACTCGCCAATTCAATTATATTCATCAATATATTTATTTATATAGTTATATTGAGAATTCGACACCGGTGCAATATTAAAAGTGAAAGAGTTTAAAAATTTTAGTAGTTCAGTTGGTTAATTATTTCTCACTTTGTTAGTGAAGGTTGATTCCATGTAATCCTCCTCCACATTTTTCTTTTTTCTATCCCAATTTATTATTATTATTTTTTTAAAAAAAAGTAAAGAGTCCGTGTAACTTATGTTCACTCCCAATAACAGTCAGCAACAGTCAATGATCGACAGGTTGGACAAGTGAGACCACGTCGATGAGGATATGCTAACCAATAATAAATCGCCACGTCATCAGGGTGTGATGTGAAAAGCAAAATAACATAATTAATAAAACTACAAATAAGTATATAAAAAATTAAATTCTCAATTGACTAAAATGCCACTACTGTTTATTGAACGAGCCATTGACTTTAAATATCAAACCAAATGAAATCAAGGGTATTTATGGAATAATAAAATATTGTACTTAATAACTTTATTATAGTATAATCCAATCGAACAAAAATATTTATACAAAAAAAATTGACACCAAAAAAAGAGAAAAACAAAAAAAAGAAAATCCTAATCGGAAAATTAATCTTCCGGCGATCTGAAAATTCTGAAATTTGCTCGATCTATGGCTGCCCCATTTTTCTCGACGCCGTTTCAACCTTTTGTTTATCAGGTATCCGTAAGTTTTTGTGTTAATTTTGATTTTTTTTCTCAGTTTATTGTATTTTTTTTCAAAGATGGATCCAGGATTTTATGTTATACAGTGTTGGAGCCGCTGCACCGCTAATTCTTTTTCGTGATAACAGTATGAAATCTATTAATTTGAAAAAAAATTAATCAATTTGTATAACCCAATTGGCGTGCGGTGGAGGTCAATGAAGTAGCTTGAGCATCATGAGTTGTGTCAGGTTTGAATCTCAGTAGGGAGAGAAAAAAAATCTAGGTGATTGTTCTAATGTGTATCCCATGGAATTAGTCTAGGGGCGGGCAAAATCAATTCTGTATCTTCGGAACTTTACAGCTTGGCAAATCACATTATGGGGAAAAGTATTGAATTTGGTGTTTTGAAGGGTTTTAGGGAAATGCTAATATTTGTTGGAGTGCTCTGTACTTTATTTGGTGCAAATAATTTTGCAGCTATAGTAAGTTTGTTTGATGAGTGTTTGGAAGTTTGAGGTTCAACTCATTTTCTTTTTAGTTGTAGGTATAATGGTATGGTTTCATCTAAAAAAAGAGGTATAAATGTGTAGTATTCGAATGGATATAAAGGATTTGTGATGCTTAACTGATATGTTGAAGGGTTTCCTGATAGAATCTCATTTTATTTGCAATGGTAGTTGTCTCACTGTACAAACTGTCCCTAGTTAAAGTTCTGAATCATCATTGGGAAGTGAAAGTTAATAATTTGTGAGCTATGGGTTCAACTAGTTAGTTACGAATTTAGCAGCTTAAATTTCCACGTTGGAATTCGCAGAGAGGGAAGATTTGATGCTAAAAATGGGCAATGAAGTTAAATAGTAGTGGCTGAGAGGGTAGGAAAGACTAAGTTACTTGTTAAGTATATTCATGCCTATGAAACTGAATCATGTGAAAATAAGATCAAACACATACATCTTCTACCAAAGGATATGCCATTCTTCCACTGTCTAGTTACTTGTAAATATTGAATGTCCATCCTAGTAAATTTGGAACCTAGGCGTAATATGATATGTCTGCTTGGTATTGTTGTCATGGTAAAATAGGAGATATAAATACTATAGAAAGCAAAGTTTGTAAGTCTGTTTGAATTTAATAAGTTGTTAGAAGTCCCACATCAGTAGTGGGATTGGTAATAGGGTCACCTTGTATGGTTTTGGGAAATCCTCCTCCAAGCCCCATGAGAGTCTTTTGGGATGAGGCCGCTCAACGTCCATCTTTTTTCATGGTATCAGTGTAAGGCCAGTCCCAGTTCTTTGTTCACCGATGTTAGTCTCTCATATTATTGTCCACACTCCAGTTAACTAGGTTTGGATATGTGGGAGAGTGTTAGAAGTTCCACATCGATAGTGGAATGGGTAAATGGTTACCTTATATGGTCTTGGGAAATCCTCCCCCATGAGCTAGCATTAAGGGGATGAGTCAGCTCCAATGTCCATTTCTTATCATGGTAACAGTACAAAACACATCCAAATTCTCATTTCCGACGTTGGACTTGCTTATTAAATTGCACATGCATCAGATGTCCAACGCTAGGTGTAAGAGTGTGTGAAGAGTCCGGCTTGAGCAATCCTCACGTTAGCTTTTGATGTTGAGTTAGGCCCAAGATATGTAACATAAATAATGTACCAATTCACCCTTCCGCTGTCTACACAAAGCTATATCCTGACCATTGCATTATATTTGTGTTGTAGAGTCCACAAGATGCTGTAACACCTTTTCAAATTCTGGGCGGTGAAGCTCAGATCGTTCAGGTAACCTCACATGCAGTTTTGTCTTCTTTATAAGGGGGAAACTTATTAAGTTGATCTGATTATATTTTTTTCTCTTTTATGTATATATGTTTCAGATTATGTTAAAGCCACAAGAAAGAATTATTGCAAAGCCTGGTATGTTGCTAATCATATGCTTTATATTCTGCTTTTGCATCCTCTGGATGCCTATAGTAATGAAATTACTTTCCTGATCAAAATACACGCACACACACACACAGAGACACTCTATAAGGGAGGCCTCTTGCTTATCAAACTTAAGTCCTTTTCTTTTCTTTTTTTAAAAAAGAAAGCTGAGGTGTTCAGGCCAGCTTGCACACACGTTGACTGCTCGAGTTAGTCTTATGCTGAACATGATGTAAAATCACTTCATTTTGCCTGATATACTGACATTAAAGAATGCATGTCGGTTTGGTTGTAAAGTCTACAACTTGACCAACTAGTTGAGCTGATATTGCCTCAACCCTCAAGGGTGTGCAAGTATGCGTGGAGTACTTAGAAATTCTTGACTCATAGTTGCTAACTGCTTTTTTGGATAGAAACATTTACTGGACCTGAATTTGTAAGGTTACTTTACACAGTTCCCACACCTCATCCAATAAAAGACGAGTATAGCATGACACAGAAAGATTTGGTCTAATATGTGTCACATTTGGAATATGCTTGCTTCTAGAAGGTTGTTGTATTGAACTATTCATCCCTAATGAATGTTCGAATGCTTTGCAGGGTCCATGTGCTATATGTCTGGTTCCATCCAGATGGAAAATGTCTATGCCACTGAAAACGAAGCAGGTGTTTGGCAATGGCTTTTTGGAAAGAATACTACAAGCATAGTTCTTCATAATACAGGTACAACTGATGGATTTGTTGGAATTGCTGCTCCTTCTCTGGCAAGAATCCTCCCGGTTCGTTTTCGTCCAAACTATAGTTTCATCTTGTTTGATTCTTCAATCTTCTCTAGTTAGAGTGTGCATTCTTGTGTGGGTACAATCCAAAAATTGTGGATGAAATCTTGTTTGTTCTTGTTGTGGGGCACCTAATACACAATTGTTAGCATAGATGATTCTGTTTACATATATTTTGTACGAGATTAATTGTGGTTTGTTTCTTCTAATTCATTGTTTCCTTACAGATTGATTTAGCAAAGTTCGGAGGTGAAATCTTATGCCAGGTAAAGATAATTTTTTAAACTTTATTTCCCCTTGGTAAATAGGTTCTCTTCCTTGTTAGCATCCCTCCTGTTTGTGTAAGTGCCTACCGGTTAAGTGCTTACATTTACTTGATTAAAAGAAGTGCTCACCGGTTAAGTATGCTGTTTATCTTGACATATGACTTCAAGATATTATTTTGTAGCCAGATGCATTTCTCTGCTCCATTAATGATGTCAAAGTCAGTAATACCATTGACCAAAGGCCACGCAACCTAGTCGCAATTGCAGAGGTGAGATGACAGAGTTATCTTGACTTTAATGTCTGGCCATGATTTTCAGCCTTACTGATGTTAATTGCTACGAACATGTTGAGCCTTTTGACTGATGCTTGTAACATTTCCAGGGATTCTTAAGGCAGAAGATATCGGGCCAAGGGCTTGCTTTCGTAGTCGGGGGTTGTTCTGGTATGATTTTGAATCTCACTTCACTAATAAACTGAGTTTTATGGAAAAAATATTCACGATGACTCACCAAGAACAGATTATGGCTATTCACTTTCACTTTCTGTCTTATATGTGTTTGTCTGAACCAGCACCCCGCCATTTGAGAGAGGGAGAAACTGTGGAGGGTCCAATAACCTGTAGAATTATCTTATTCAATGAGATTTATATGGATCTATATAGGTGATAGCACTAATCTAGGAATATGTTTTAGTACTATTAGTATCTTTACTTTCGGTCCTATGCTGTTATGAGTTCTTTTGTCATTTAACTCACTTTCACCAAATTGACACCATTCATAATCTTCTCACTTAATCCAATAATGGTGAAATCTCATATGTCCTAGCCTCGGTGGACAGAGTTACCTGATGCTGGAGGGAGGTGGCAGGTATCTCATGGAATTAGTCGAGGTGCGCCGACAGCTAGCCTGAACACCAAGGTCAAAAAAAAAAAAAGGAACACATAAGACCCTTATCATCAATAAAATAGAGCAAGAGGTCAAGAATCTACCTCATCGAAGAAACCCTAGCTCTTTCCCCTTCGTGCGTTCTTGAGCAATTTTCTTGTTGAATCTAAAATTCAATCACGACTTGGTGTTACACAGTTATAGCTAGTATTTAATCCTTGAATGTCATCCATAAATAGACAAAGAAACTCATTGTAAATGGCATTTAATACCCTAGTCGGCTTCCTCCTAAAACTCCCAAAGAGTAAATGAATTTTGGTTCACCTTTCTCTCTCTCCGATTTACTATTTATAGACTCAGCATCAAAAGTTAATGCTTATGTGCTGCACAACAAACAAACAAACATATCCAGAGATGATCTTCGCTCCAGTGTGATATATGCACGATGCCCAACTTTGGGTGTCAATGTGCCGGCGATGTTTCCATTTCTTTAAATTCCTTTGTTCATTAATTTGTCTATCTTTAGACAAACATTGATTTCAAATTTGTTTCACTTTGCATTTCATTTTGTTAACTAGTCCGTTCTCTCATTGTGACTTCAATCATTACTACTTAATAATCTTAACCAACTTAATAACGTGGATCCTTCAATTAATCCTAGTACTTATATCATGGAGTTGTAATTTATTCCAAACTATATCAGTGTTAAATACAAGCATTCTCATGACTTTGTTATACTTGTGTGGGTCTCGCGTGACCCGAGTTTGATTAAATTGCATCCTCAAGCTTGAAATTAACCCAAAATAATTATAGAAATTCATGGGGATTCACACTTATAGCCCTATCAAAGATTTTTATGCCCCCAAGAAATATAGATACTTCTAGTATTTATTATTTTATTTCTGATATGTTAGCTCGACATAAATTTAAATGGAGAAACATGATAAGTGTGATTCATATAGCCGACCCAACTTGTTTGTAATTGAGGCGTAGTTGCTATTGTTGTTTTAACTATTGGTAATCCCACAAAAGTGTGATTCTATTTTTGAAAATCTTTTTTTGCCTTGTGATTGAGAAACGTGATGTGTCTTCACTGAGCTAGTAGCCTAGTACTGGATTCTTGGGGAAATCAGATGATTAAATAGAAGAATGCTTGCACTATTTTCTTATTTTGAGTTATAAGATTAAGAGGTCTTAAAATATGTTAATTTCTATTTTCTGATTCCTTTCTTTGGACACAATGTGTTTTTCTTCCTCAGTTGTGCAGAAAAATCTTGAGGTGGGTGAAGTGCTCTCTGTTGATGTGCCAAGTATAGTTGCATTATCATCAACTGTCAATGTTCAAGTAAAATACAATGGACCCATGAGAAGGGTGGTATTTGGGGTATGTTTTCTCATGCCTTCTTCGTTTGATTTCTCCCCTTCATTCATCCTACCTGTTTCTTGCTGAGTTGCTGGGCAATATACATCAATTAATGAATCTGTATTTGTAGTTAAATGCAGATGTATCTCCTTACTTTATTGGTGCAACATGGCTTCAATTACTGATGTAGAAGCAATGCTTGATTTTGTTTTTCAGCACATTCCAAAATGTCTAACTGTTGCTGGCTGTTCATTCTTCTCGGCATTTTCTTAATGCTAGCAATCTATATTACTATCTATTATGGGTCAAAAGAAAAACTGATCAATTAATGTTTCAAAAATATTATCCTAGCTGTTTCTTGCTGGATAATATTCATCAATTAATATTATCCTTGTATGTGAATGTAATAATTGTGCTGGCAGCAATCTTTTGGGTTTTTGTGTTCATTACTTGTCTTGCAACATCTTTGTTGATAATATGAGTAGTATCGAACTGAAAAGAAGCTAGTTGGACCATGAGAAATCAGGGGTTCAATCTCTTTAGAGGCAAAATAAATTAGATGATATTTTCACATTTGTCTTGGGACTTGATGAACAGAGTTACTCGACACCTTTATTGGTGGAGTTAGACGAGATGCGTACAAGTTATCCCTGACATTATTGTTATCACCTAAAAACAAAAGGTAATTAAAGCCAGATATCATCTCTACCAAAAGCTACATTTGAACCCATGAACCCTGCTTGGTATAAAGTACAAACTTTAGCTGAGCATTATCTACTGCAGGATTAATCTCTTCCTCGATGTGCATGCTGGAAATTGAAGGGCATTGACATGAATTTTGCCTTCTGCTTTAAGGAACTAATTGGACTTGCATCTGCTGTTGTCATCTTGCGATTTGGTTTCTGAGACAGTTGGTCCTAACTATATCTGTACCATTGCAGAATGATAATCTAGTGACAGCTGTCCTAACGGGGCCTGGTATTGTGTTTATTCAAAGCATGCCTTTTCATCGGCTTTCTCAACGCATTGCTAGGTATTTCTCCTTGCAGACAACCGTTTGAACTGGTTAAATTACTAGGCTACTTTCTGCCAACCAAATTGACAATGTCACTGTTTCACTGTTGCAGGGCGGTAACATCTCCAAACATGAGGGACAATCCCAAGTTCTTCATTCAGATAGCAATTTTCTTCTTTCTAGCTTACGTTGTTGTTGTGTCATCATTGATCTTGACAGATATTTAAGCCTTTTTCCATCTTCACAAAATTCTGTAGATTGTTCATCGCGACCTCAACCCCTTTTTGGATCGACATGCAACTTGAATGTTAATTATAGATATAGAGTAACAGTAAGCAGGCTCTGCAGGGTTATGACTGTTTCTCAATGGTGGCATAGTTTGGTATAGAGAAACTGTAAAAGCAATTGGAAGTGCTTAGTTGTATAATGTATTCGAAACTTCCAATCATAGCTGGATTGGCTTTTCTGGTATGAAAGCTGCATGAATTTGTCTTTGTCGAGTTCTGAATACTGTGGCTAGTTTCTGTTGCAATTGAATTTTTCCACTGTGCCTAGCTTGCTTATACTTGAAAACAGGGGTTGGAATATATATTTTTGGCACTATCTGCTTCTATTATGGTGTATGGATGTGTTGTGAGTAGATGCAAAAATTCCCTATAACTATTTGTGGGGGAGTGCACAGATACCCAATTTTGTTGCCGGTACTTAAGACACGTATGGTCGAAGTTCAATTATTTTTATCTCAACTGCAGCAACATATAATTGCCCTTTGGAGTGGTCCAATGGTTTGAACTTAGGACTTCCACATTGGAAACCTCAAGTTTGAAATCCTTTACCAATAAAAGTAAAGGGTTTGCTTGCTATGTGCATCTAAAAGATGGCGGCCGCGGGTATTTGAAGTTGTCATGGGAAATTTTAGATTTCACCTAAAGCAATGTGTTATTTCATATTCTAAAATTTGCTTGTTTGAGAAGAAAAAAAATAATAATCCCAAGATGGTTCTTATACTCAAAATTGTCCCGTTATGGAAAAATTGCTTGCTTGTTTGGGTGTCTTCACCATCTTCTAAGATACCTCATCTTTCACTTGATGTCGTAGGCCTCATCCATATCCTTCTCTTACCATTCATACTATTCATTTAGATTAAAAATATTTTAGAAAAATGTTATTTATTTACGTTTCAAATATAAAATAAATAAATAAGAAATACTCGTATTTTCTTAGAAAAAGAATCAGAAAATTATTCAGTGAGTGCCCCACATTTTTTAAGAATGTTGACAAAGAGTTTGTAACAAGGTTGCAGTGTTTAGCCATGAAATGATTATTTTTCTTGTCCTTTTGACTGATGGAAAAGGAGATAGAGACATGAACACCAACTTTTATAAAGCAAGTCCTAGAATTGTTCATCTTTGAAATCAAGAACTCAGCAGCAAACCTAATTAATTGTTAATTAAAAATTTTCTCAATTATAAAGCCAGTTGTTGTTTTAAGTTATAAAACAACAATATCATCCCATTACCTTGAAGGCTCTCACCCATTACGGGGTAAGGGGGTCAGGGTAAGTTATCCCTTTCTAAAATTAATAATTTGTCATATTCAATAAATTTCTCAATTATATTAAGGTTGATTTTGTAAATTAAACCTCAATTTATTCAAAATGTTCATATATATATATATATATACATACTAGAAAAGTTTGTCCGGACTTAATGAATATATTTGATTATTTTTACACTCTTATTCTTATGACTAAATTTAAATTTAAAATAAGATATTTCATTCGCTTAATTTCTTTTTGTTTTTTTAGTACATCTAAAAAAAGAATGTTTTTTTCTTTCTCTTTTTTTTTTGGGAGAACTTTTATAATTTAACTTTTCACATGACATGTTACCACAAGACCAAAAAATATTTTTCTATATTTGAGTCAGATAATTTAATATATTTAATTTAAGATTACAAAATGTTTAAATTTTTTTGTTAATTTTTTGGTTAAATTAAATAGAAACAATTAATTAAAATGGAAATAATATTTAGTTTGGTAAAAAGTTAATCAAGCATAGGCCCATAAATATTTTTTTGGGACAGTTACATAGATATACTGGATTAAAAGAATATTTACAATTTATAGCAATAAAAATTTATTTTCACTAAACAGTTATAATATATTTATATTGAATATATGATGCACTTTTAATATAACTGCAAATTTATCATAGTATTCTTATATATTACTATAAGAGATAATAAATAAAAATATCACTATCAGTAATTATTTATTAAAATGGATCTACTAAGTAATTTTTCCTATTTTTTTGTCTTGATTTTTTTTGGGGTCTTAATTTATGCCACACGGATAGATTTTTTATATTTTGTTTAAATTTAAGTTACCTCGAAACAGCCGCTTTATATTTTTAAACATAGGGGTTAGGCTGCGTACATCCGACCCCCCTCACCCCGCAATGAGCGGG
>JAPFFP010000103.1:2113791-2123920 GCA_026153255.1 Solanum medicagineum
GAATCAATTGCCAATGGGCCATCACCTATAAGGGGAGAAAAATTTGGCCACTCAATCTTTTCATAATCTTGGCATCAAGTAAGTATTGAGAGTTATGACTAAGTACTCACATGTAAAACGCGCTCTAGTATATCTATCAACTGGTTTCGTTGATATAGTGTGAGCAAACGAATTCACCATCATGTCTAAAAGGCACAACACTTCTGAAAGAACAGTGAGCAAAGAGACATCCTCTCGTATTGCATCCATTAATGCTGCATGTTAGTATGGCAGGGCAAAAATTCTGAGTACGGATGGTGAGTATCTTCCAAGTACAGCTTGGAAGAGAACATTAACAAGAACTGAGCTGCCACCCAATATCATTCAGAAAAATCACTATACTACTAATCAGTATGCCATTACTGGTAGTTAAGTAATGTTAACCGTGCTAAGCAACCAGCTATATTATAAAGGGAATAAGCCCTATCTAGAGCTATGCTTAGAATTATTAAGATGCAGGGAAACTACAACACAGATATCTACCAGAGACCAGGACAGGCAGTAAGATATAAAATAGAGCAAATTTCATAAATAGCAAAGAGAAATAACTTAATTATGCTCCTTAGCTACAATTTGCATAATTTCGCTCCATAGCTCTCTTAAAAAAGTCAGCGGACGTGCAAAGTGAATGGCAAAGCACTCTCTCCCCCCACCCATAAGCTACATGTGTACAGTGATCTTGCAATATTATCTCATCGCAATCAACTCTGATAGACCAATTTGATGTAGAATGCACGACGAAGAAGATTTCAAAAGATCATCCTTTCTATTTAATCAAAGCTCTATAGACGTCATAATAATTTTTTTCTTTCTAATTTTAGGTTTTAATTTAAGCTGATCTGCTAATGAATAGTCAAGGATATTATAGTAACAAGGCATATTGTATCGAGTTCGTAGATAAATATACCCTACTATTCTTTGCACCTTTTCAGCAATAAAACAACAAAGAATCAGCCCCAGATTTTCCACTCTTATTTCATGTTTATGTTCCTATCCACTAAATTGTCCTCAATCAACTTTGTCCTCTGACATGACTAAAACCTCAAAACTTAAGAATAAAAACAGTCATGATAGGTTTGTAAGTTCAAAGTTCAAACACAAAGTTTGCTGAAATAAGATGAAAAACTATAAGATGTTTAAAAACATTTCTTCTTGCCCCTTGGAAGCACCCAAAAAGTTATGAATCAAATGCGTTAGTTATGAAGTCACAGCTAATTTGTCAATCTGCACAGGCGAGCATTTGATTAGGTTGACAAGACATCCAATAGCAGTAGTAGAAAAAGGTGCATTTACCTTCCAAACAAAGTGCAGTCCTCAACCAGCATTCTTTAGCTGCAGACTTGTTCCTCACATTCAACTGTGAATGAAGAAAAACCACCTCATCTATGAGCAAAGATAAGGATAACCACCTGAATATTGACACCTACTCTTTAGTTACTTTGATCGTCTAAAACTTTTCAGAAGCATTTTACATCACATGAAATAAAACCAATTTATGTATTTCATGAGTGTAACTCATTCTCCAGTTATGACCATCTTTAGTTAAGCCTTAACACTACATGCAGGAAATTCCATCTCAAAACAAATTGAAGTTATTGCTTTCTTAGATACTGAAGCAGCATCCTCACTGATGAACCCAGATTGTAACATTTTACACCGCTCGCAGTAACTGGATTTCCTCATTTTAAAACTATCAAGAGGAAAATCTTATAGAATATGTTTTGTGTCCAACCAAATGGAGCCTATAGCAGATGTTCAGTAATACTCACTGAAGCAAGTTCAAGACTCGAGCAATGGACATTGTTTCCATGTTTCACGACCTGATTATGTGAAAGTTGTTAGAGGAAACGAAGCAGATGCTTAAGGACAGTTCAACTTAAAATATAGCATGACAACCTGGATAAACTTGCTGGGCAGTTTTCCCTGTATGTCCTTCTGTGGAATGCTAAAGTAAAACCCTTGCCTGTTATTGAATGGGATCTTCAAGTTCGGCAGTTTATAATCTTGGCGATACTTATTTGCGAGACTGTGTATAGCTATAAATTCAGTGTGTTAGAAACTAAGACGATGCACATGAAAGAAAATAAATCATGTAACAAAAAACTTCCAATCCACTTCCTTCACTCGTCTCTGTTATATACCAATTCCACAAAGCCCTGAAATTTTCCACTCAATAAAAAAGGAAAATTAAATCGTGTAATATAGTAGAAAAACCTTCGCTGGTGTCACAGAATGACCGCCGAGCCATATCAAGAAGCCCATCTGCTCCAGCCTTAACAGCAAAGCACTGCTGTGTCCGTGCAACAAAAGGAACTCGTGTATGAAGGACATCTTCATCAATCACCTCTCCAATTCTGAGAAAGCAAATGCCACATGGATAAAATAAATATATGAACTGCAGAATGAACATAATAACACGCTATTATCGTCTTGGAATGACCATATGATAATTAGAAAACAAAATTCATAATACAAAGAAAACACCACTCATTAGTAATTTGCCACATCATAGCATCTAATTCTTGCGCGATCAATTTACTCTTACTTCATTAATTAAGAGCAACTAATTTTCAAACTAACAAAAACAGTGCCCATCGAATATCCTAAATCATCATCCTAGAACTGTGTGGCAGCTAAGAAGATTGAGTAGCCAAAGGAATAATTAGCTCATGGACGTTAGACAAGATTGAGGAACAGGAATCCTCTCTTTCGGCAGAAAGAGAACCAAAAAAGAAGTAGGTGCTCCTAGAGGGGATTGAGGTGGAGAAGATTCAACATACACTATAGAAGAAAAGAAACTGTCTGAATTCTGAAGAGGGCTCTTCAACAAGGAGAAAATTGAAGGAAAGCATCATCTATATCTACGCAAATTTGAACATTACCTTTTCCTTATTGAAGAATATTTTTCATTCTCACATATGGTCCTGTACATATTTCCAAGCAGACAACTCTTGGCTTCTTTAAGAACCTGAATCACGAGCTAATTATTGTACCAGATAAGATCCAGAAAAATGTAAACCCCTGAACCCAACAATGGTGCTGCACCTTGGAGAGTAACGGTAAAGCATCAAGAGCTGTTTTGAGAAGAATAATGCTAGATATCATAATCTGATTCCTCCTTCCACTATCCGAAGCCAAGATTTCATTAGTAACTCTCTTTGGCTTGAAGCAGAAGTGACAAAGGACCCTATCTAGATTGAGAAGCATACATCAACATTCTGAAATGGGAACAAACTACATAGAATATGAGTGAGAACGCACATCCTTCGTTATATGGTTACCTGTTTCTTTTGGAAACTTACGAAGGGCCTGAGACAAGCCAAAGAATAGCTGCTCATTGCTCATCAACTCATCCTGGAAATAAATCGAGGAAAGTGCCAAACTTGTCACTTGTTTAAAGTAAGAAATTTCAATAAAGGTTAGACGAACAAAGTAGTGAGCTGAATGTCAATACTGTGAAAAATGAAAGCCCTGCCTTTTCCAACTTGATATGCACTTTGGGTGGGTGGGGAATGGGGAAAACGAGTGAATCAGGTCCTCGAAGGAAAACTAATAATGCTTTCAAAAGCTGTAAAGCATCACCATTGTCAAAAATCAGTAAAGAAACAGTTTTAACACTTGCTTGAAGATAGTATATACTTAAAAAGGTTTTAGCTAGGTCAAATTATATCCTGAAAAGAACACCATAAAACTACGAGATCACAACTCTCAGAAAACGGCTGCAGGCTTGTTTAAATCTTTTTGCAACTAAAACTCAATCAAGTGATGACCAATGTAATTGCATAATTTGACATCTGTAGTCTCAGCATTAAAAACTTCTATTTTGCATGCGAAGCTTTAATTCAATTAGTAGTCAAAGAAACCTCAATCTCCTCCTTTCTATTTAATCACCCAAAGCAACACTATCATATTCTTATAAGACTTTGTTCAGAGAAGGCTTCCTCTCAATAAAACATTTCTTCGGGAGGAGATATAGCCAACAACAACTATGCCTCAGTTCCAAACAAGTTGGGGTCGGCTATATAAATCCTCACTATTCCATTTAAGCTCAACTCATGTCATCATCCTAGAGGAGAGATAACCACAACAGATAAATTCTTAAAGAAGAAAATTACTAGATAAAAGTACTTTCCAGGAAGGATGGTAGCAGATTCTGATTCGACAAGAATAGAGCATGTTATATATTCTTCTGTCTCATGCAATACATTGAAAACATACCAGGCAATCAAGTCGCGTGTTAATTGTCTCTATGTCTTTCAGAGGCTGCAAAAGATTTGCCCTCAGAAGTCTTGTTCTGTAGTGGAGTATAATCAAGCAAATTCAGCATTATGCTGCAGGTGAACAATATACTGAAAAGACAGATTACAGAGCTTTCCATCCCGAGCAGAACTTTGTCATAAGAACTATGAAGTTGGCTCAAGTGTGGAGGTTTTGTATGTACATGTGTCATGCTTTTAATCACAAAGAGGCAAGAGGAATCATTAAGCACGTATCTTACTGTCTCTTCGTATACAGTTCAGTGCTATAGCAGGCTAACACTGTTGATAGTCTAAAACATATTTATGAAGTATCACTTATCAATCACTATATCATTTCTACTACTTCTAGAGCCTTTGTTTCACAGAAACCAAGCTAAACTGGATCATTTGCAGTCTGCATATCCAAAAAACACAGTCTAGGTAAATATTGAAAAATAATGTCTACCAAAGAAGCTTATTATGTGAAAGAAGAAGCTAGAAGTGCCAAAGACATTTACAACCATGAAGTGAAAGATATAATACCAGCTAACCAGTGCAATTATTTCCATACCCTCCAATAGTTCGAGTTGTTTTAAGCATGTGGAATAAACTTCTCTTTTTGTTGTTTGTGCCCAGAAGAGAAGAGTGCATAGGCTCAATTATCTCCAAATTCTGAACACTGCCATCAAAGACTAAGTATAAAATTTACAGCATCTATGGAATTGTACAGTAAATTTTGAACACATTCCACTACAATATTTTGAAAGTATTTTGCTGATGTTGATAGCTGAAATGGAACTCAGTAGCCACTACGACTAGTACGTGATAGATGCAATTTGATATGCTACTGTCACTAGTTTGGTACGAGGAGGCTACCTGGTGGAATCAATGTTCATGTGGTCAAAAGATCCATTAAAAGTAACCTGTGGAAAGAGAAGACGACTTTGAATCCCAAATACTACTTTTACTTACTCAAGATTCATGAAATTCTTGGATGTGCTATATCCACCATAGTGGCACATTTTATTTGTATTTTAAACATTTCTGTCTCTTGATCATGTGACGAGAAATCTCTCTTACCAAGGAACTTCAAAGAAATGAAGCACATGGCACTATACAGGATGCTAGTGAGCAGTACTCATTAAACTAACCCTTCAAAGAGCTAAAAGTCATGTCAATTAAGTTTTTTTTTTTTCTAAGAAACAGGATATGTTTAGCTAGCTCAGAAACCTCTCATGGCCCCACCGCCAGACATAGAAATGAATAGAGAAAGAAATCATCAGTGACATGTTCTAGTTCTGTATACTAAAGCTGGATATAGTAAGTATCAAATAACACAACTATGGAACTCCCGCACCTACTTGGACAAATCGGCCTTGCCAATAATATGTGAAAACATGATATGAGACATTTGTCGGTATTATTTATTGGCAGTGCTGCAACTATAACAACCACAACCAAATCACATGATATTGGTGAACAGGGACTAGTTCATACTTCTTTCAAATTATTACACTTTACTGTGGTGCAATTTGATGGCCAAAATAATTGAAAACAATAGTTGTAATATGCAAAGATTTAACCATTTTGCACAGTAAAATCATTCTTGTGGTATATAAATTTAACCAACTGAAGTACTGTCTGTTTGTCTTTTTACTCCTTTTTTATTCTTTCATGCATGAGAAGTCACACATACCAGCAAAGAGTGATTTGTTATAACAACACCTTTCTCCGCTTCAATCCTGCACATAATGTACGTGGTATTTGTATCAATATCTGGAAAAAAATCAAGAGAAACAAAAGGCGATTTTCATCTAAATCATTATCATCTTGATATGCTGAAATAATCTCTTTTTTTTGGTTTCATATAGTGGTAATATAGCTCATAGATCCACAATATATTTCCTTCAAAGTTAAGAATAGCATAAATTGACATTGAAGTGTTATAAGGGTCTACGATTGTAGTTGATACAATTGAAGAGAATCCAGAGATCTGATGCAAGTAATGTGCAATAAAATCTAGTATAGCAAAAGAGAAATCATGGTATGAGATTACCTCTTTGGTATAACTCTCACCCATCATCAAATTGCGTCAGTTTTTCATAAAAGCTAATAAATGGAAATCTTCAGATTCATCAAGGTAGTATTCAATGTAGTAATATACTAACATGATGAAACTGAGATGTTTAAACAGCCAAGGATGAGATCTCAAAATCTTACGTTGATTGTGAAACACCTCAATGTTACTCATTTGTAAAGACTACTTTTACCTCCCTGCACAGTGATTTGAGGACATAATTGTTGACTTATACCTGCTCTTTTAGACTCTGAAAACTTAAGCCCAAGTAATACCTAACCGAGATCTATACTAACTGTCCATTCATGATCTTAGTAGCTCATATTGCAAACTCAAGTATCAGAAAGAGCATTGGTGAGACTCTTAGAGCAAGCCCATTCAGTGTTTGTACCTATCAGAAATGGATATTATTGTTGTTGCGAACTGTTCTACAAACTGCATTACAACTCTCAAGATACGATAAAGAATTTGAAAAGTTATCATTCTACATGCAAGAAGCGCAGATGAAATATTTCAATGCGACTTCCAATAAATTGGAAGTCACCTAGCATCATACCACTTGATAGTTGCAGCTGCTGCAGCTAAGCACAGATAGTATTGCTTGTAGTATGAGTCCAGACCAAGAGCAGACGGTTCCTTAGCAGCTAAACCTTTAACCAGTACAGCTCCCTTCAGAACGTATTGAAGTTTGAAGCAGTATCAGTGTTTAAAACTCATTAAGGCATATAGTTTAAAGCCATCACAATTTAATGGGGAAGCGGTAAAGTCAATACCCTGGTGTCATCAAAGCAACCACGAGCCATTATAACCTGTAGACATCATCATAAGCATAAGTCCTTAACTTTTAGAACATTTCAGGTATGCATTTTATCAAAACAGAGCCACCAATATATGTAGAGGAAACTTACCTTTCTTATGGAGGAACAAACTCTGTCGGCTAGTTGTGAGACTCCAACCATTCCATCCGCCGCCAGTTTATTTGGGGAAACAATGATCACCATAGGTTCATAGAACTGTAGTAAAGTCTTTGTATTTTGATAGGAGCTGCTAGTCTCTATATACTGAGAAAGATGTAGTGATGCTGATCTCAAATCAAATGCAGCTACTCCAACCTGCCGATAAATTATTGTCAGTTAAGATGTGAATTTTCCGCAAAGCATGTTTTTTCTTTTCTTTTCTTTTCTTTTTAACTCAAAATACCTCTTAATAAGGTGTTGCGTTTTTTTACAAGAATTATTCAATCCAAAGAACTGGCTGAAAGACAACAGTGTCTTTTGAAAGTTAAGGAGACAAACTTCACTAGAATTTACGAATAATTTGGAAATTGAATTTGTGACTCAATAACCTCTACATCAACTGAATTAACATCTCAAAGCAACTTGAACCCTGATAACCTTCGGCACAGATTCTTTCTTTAAATGCAATTCACCGGAGTACTTAATGGGTTTCTTTTGAAAAAAGGAAAACAAAGTGTTGAATCCATTTAAGTCAACAAGAAAAAATGTAAAAGAAAAAAGGAAAACAAAGTGTTGGATCCATTTAAGTCAACAAGAAAAAATGTACAGTGCAGCTTCACCCATGGAAGCACCATAGACTTCTCCTATCTAGTTCCGTTCTAGATCACTTTAAGCCGTGAAGTTCTGAGGAACTACAATAAATGGTCCATATTTTCAACTAAAGCTAGAAACTGCTTGAAGAAATTAGCGCAGCGATGTATTTTTTAAGTACAGAACATCCACGCAAATCGGTTCATCATACATGATAAAATTGCATGAATTCATTCAAAAGTACGTTCAAATCACTCGTTCAACATCGCAAAATTGCATTGTTTACTCAAATGAAGTTAAAATTTAATCGTCACTTACAAAAATACCTTCATTCAACAAAAAAAAAAGGCTCAAATATGCTCATAATACGTCGTGAAATAGCACCTACTTCAAAAAATAAGTTCAAATCCGCACATTAAACACCGTAAAATTGCATCGATTCATTGAAAACTAATTTCAAATTCTCTTGTTAAACGTCGGGAAGTCGCATCGATTAACTCAAATTCTGCTGGTTATACATGTGATGTTCGTGGAAATATACTCAGTTTTATTACGTAAATTCGGACAGTAAGAGTTGAAACTACGAATGCAGAGAAAGAGAGAGGAAGATAACCTCCTTGGCTCGGTTCTCGATGAAGCCGACGACGAAGCTTGATCTTTCTCCGGCATCTTCTTCCATTGAACTCTTACCAATCAGCTGTGAACAGTAAGCAGCAGTGAAAAACGCGACTTTTCATATTCGCGCCAACGTATATTTACGAAGTTTTTATATGAAATGATACCGCCCACCCACGCTCCAACAAACCCCATCGCCACCCCCCTTTTTTTTAATCTCTTTTCTAAAATTTTTCTTAAAAGATCAAAACTTCCATTCCGATCTAAAAAAAAAAAAAATTTAAAATAAATAAAATTCTATCTCACCTATGTTTAATCTTCCGCTCCTTATTTATTTTTATCTTTTTTATATTTTTCTTATAGATATGTACACATAGTTTTAGAAAACTATTTTTTTCTACTTGTTTATCCAGTGTAACAGAAATAAAAAATTTATTTATAAAATCTTACAATAAATAAAAAATAATTTTCTAAAAATAATAAAAAAAACAAAAGCGAAGGATTAAGTGGGTCGTATAGAATTATTTTTTTAAAATCAATTAAAATAATATCTAGATTATTATTTTAAGAGGTAGATGAAATAAGAATTTTTTTAAAAAATTTACAATTATTTTTGGGGGTGGAAGGGGGAGGGGTACGGTGAGAGGAATTGGTGGAGTGGGATAAGAAAAATATTTATATTTTATTTTATAATTTTTTTAAAATAATAATATTTTAATATTTAATTTTAACTAATATCAAAATTTATTTATTTTTGGACAAGGTGAAATATTTCATCTATGTAGAGTGTGATGTGACATTTTTATATAGTTCAAGTGTATTTTGTATACTTATCTCCACTTTAAAAAGGATTATTCTTATATACTTTTCTGTTTCCTAATATGAAAAAGGAAAGTAATAAATTCACCTAAACGGAATAGGAAACTATATACGCAACTATTTAATCCGCGTTAACCTGAACCTATTAGGAAAATACAATTTAGGCAACTAATAAATCCATCTTCCTACAATGAGTGGGTTATAAAACAAGTATATATACTGGTTAAACCAAGAATAAAACCATACTAGAAATTTATCAGTGAGTTTAACAAAGAAAAGTTTGAAATTTGAGAATTTCACTTTGTGTTATGGCAGAAATATATGTTGTTCCTTTCTACGATGATCAACTTGAAGTTACTGTGACAAAGAATGCTATTGTTGTTAATGAGTGGATTAAGGAAACTGTGCACGTTAATCGTCGGAAATTCCAAAAGCTTCTTGTTGGTCTGGATATCGAGTGGCTCCCCTGTTTCAACCGGGAGGAAAATCACCCAGCCGCTCTTCTCCAGCTCTGTGTAGGACGACGTTGCCTACTATTTCAACTCCTACACAAAAATGGCATTCCGGTATTCCTCCTCAAGTTCTTTGCAGATCCGAATGTCAAGTTTGTTGGGGTTGGAGTTAAAGGAGACGCGGAGAAATTGCTTCGTGATCATAAGCTGTTTGTGGCGAATACTGTTGATTTGAATCAATTGGCATTGTCGATCTACGGAGACAAAGTGTATGGGAGGATGGGATTGAAGAGGATGGCGAAAGAGGTGCTTGGGAAAGTGATGGAGAAGCCAAAGAATGTG
>JAPFFP010000103.1:2140187-2152778 GCA_026153255.1 Solanum medicagineum
CTTGGTACATAAAGGCATCTACCAACTCCGACACAACTATTAACCGTGTCTCCACTCTTTCATATGTTCATATGCTGCCATATATAGTCATCTTCAGATCTGCATATATACATGAATACCAAGTTACATGGGTCCTTTTTGACAAATAAAGTTCACAAGTTGTTCTATTCCATATGTATTTCATTGTTTACGTAACGTACCCTTTTCATTGTCATATTGTTTCGTATGATTATATACATATCACAGGCTACATATACAATCTTACGATATTGTGACCACCAAAAGAACCATCTCAAAGATAATTGAAAGATAAAGTATACAGTTTTGATGGGTGGTAGCCCGAGGGGGTTCGAAAGAACCTAGCATAGGGACGATCTCGATACAGTTTTGATGGGTGGTAGCCCGAGGGGGATCGAAAGAACCTAGCATAGGACGATCCCGATAAAGTTTTGATGGGTGGTAGCCCGAGGGGATTCGAAAGAACCTAGCATAGAGACGATCCCGATACAGTTTGCCACTGATCAGTTGGTCATTTGCATTACAGTTGTGCACAGATTTTACAGTACAAATTTTACAGTAAAGCTGAAGTGATATAATGGACATAAAGTACAGAATCCCACAGTATAACTAAAGGTTGTCTCTTATGCTACATCAGTGTACAGTTTCACTTGAGTTGTACATCATATACAGTGTTTTCTGCCTTACATACTCAGTACATTATCTAGTACTGACGTCCCTTACGAGGGACCTGCATTTCATGCTGCAGGTACAGGTGCTAGTAGATCTCCCCAGTAGAAGTACCGGATATTCAGCTGCTGTCACCAAGCTCCCGGTTACTTCGGGGCTTTGTAAATGTTTAGAACTTATGTTTATATTGTACAGTTAGTTGAGGCAGGGCCTGCCCGACCCTTGTCAGATGTTTTTCTTTATTTAGAGGCTTTATAGACTATGTAAAGCAAAGTGTCGTCATGTCTCGTGCTTTAGACAGCGTGGCCCCAACGGCCTAGTCATATGCATTTCCTTTCGGCTTATTATCACTGTTTATCTACTTTAAGGCATGTGAAAGGTAGAAATCACGTATAATATGTATAGAAAGAGTATAGTTATAGGTTGGTTCTCTCGAGCCTTATCGGCAACGGGTGCCGGTCCGCCCTACGGGACTTTGGGGCGTGACAATAACTTATCCCAGGACTAATTGTTAATCCTGGGATAAGTTATCCTAGTCTCTCCAACCAAGCAAAGAAATTAAGGTCACTAAAAAATTATCCTGAGATTAGGTTCCCTTATCCATTACACCAAACAACCCCTACAGTTTCCAAAATCCAGTCATTAACAGCATCATTCTTTGTCACAGTAACTTCAAGTTGATCGTCGCAGAAAGGAACAACATATATTTCAGTCATAACATAAAGTGAAAATAAATAAGTTTCAGACTCTCAAATTTCAAACTTTTCTTTGTTAAACTCATTAATAAATTTCTAGTATGATTTCAAATAAAATTAAAATAGTTTCTGATAAAGTTAAACTAAATTGTTAACAAGGTTGGAAGGATATATAAAAATAAGATGGGGAATCTTAGTAGCTCAGTTGGTTGACTACCTGAACTCTCACCTTATTGGTGAGGGTTAAATTCCCCACGTTATAATCTTCCTCTCAATTTCCCTTCCCCTGCCCCCAATTTAAACACACACACACATATATAAGACTCTCAAAATATGATAACTATTCTTTTTTTTTTTAAATATAATATTTTTATCTTATAATCGATATATTTGATCGAATCGAGATAGATATTTTTAAGCAACTTTTATTATAGTTATTATACTACAACTACTCATATAGTTATGATTCTTTTTTTTATAATATTTTTCATTTTCTCTTTAAATATATATAATAGATTTATATATATTTACAAAACAAATATGAGATAAATTATTTTCAAATACACATAACATAGATAAATTAATTTAGCAAAAAATATTTTAGTTGAAAAAAGAATTTACTCACAAATAAAAGTTATTTATCGCACCCCCTTTTTCAAATAAAAGAAAAAAAGGAATTAAAATTCTTTTTTCTAATATCTACTAGTTTTGCATTCTCATTTTTCTTATCTTTTCATACTCAAATTCAAATGTTATTTTCTCAATTTGATTTAAAAAATTAGTTTATTATTTATTTTTACTATTTTCATATATATATATATATTGAGATAAATATTTGAAATCAATGAGATAATAATTTTTATTTTTAATTATTAAATATAATTATACTATGCATCTTTATCGTCCTCTTTCTATCTCACTTAATAACATGATTAAAAGACTAAATGCTTAACTAAAATTCTTGGTAAATGGTGATTTTTATTTTTATTTATATAATGAAATGAAATTTTATTTTTATCAATAATAAAATAAATTAATAGAAAAGAGAAATATTACTTACTTGAATTCAGACCTTGATATTGCAGGGAAAAAAATAGCTTGTAACACGATCAGCACTCATCTTCCTATAAAAATGAAACTTTTAAAAAGGAATATTTAGAAAATGAGTCATATTAAGAATACAATAAATAATTTAATAATAAAGCTATAAATCAATAGTAGCAATAATAATCAATAAAAAATTAAGAGAGTATAAAGATTGTCATTAAATATTACTGTAGGAGTATATATATAAGAAAATTTGAGAAGTTAGAATTTTATTCCAACTCAAATTTCATTTAAATTTAAAATCAAATTCAAATATTACATCAATTTGTTAAAAAAAGATTAGATTATTAGTTTTCTTATCCTTAATTATTTTAAAATACATTTTGAATTTTACTTATATTATGTATATAGAAATTTGAGGAATCTATAAATTTAATGTTAAATATTTTTTTATAATTATCACAACCTAGTAAAAAAATGAAACAGATATTATCTTTCCTTAGATAACTTTGGAGAAGTATATATTTAGTAGAAGAAAAGATTTCTATATATGTATATATATATATATAGAGTTACCAAGTGTATATATGGTAATATTTGATTTGAAATTATATTATGATTTTTACCATTTATATACACGTTACCTTAAATAATTTTTCAAGAATTTCTCTTCTTTTCACCTTCATTTTCTTTTCTTTTTTCTTTTGTCCATTATTATTTATATTTATGCTATATTTTAAGAAGGGAAATGAAGTTGATTAGAACTCTCTCTAAAAACCTAACATTTTAAGATTTAAATACTTTAATTCAAAATTTATTATTTATTTACTAGGTTTGTCTTAAAAATTGCCAAGTGTCTTTTCCACAGCTTGTCACTTTAACCACATTACAAACTACTCTCTTTTATTATATATATATAGATATATGGTAATATTTAATTTAAAATTATATTCTGACTTTTATCATTTATATACATAGTAGTTTAAATAATTTTCATATGTTCCTCGTTTTCTATATATAAATTTTTTCTTCTTTTATTTTTAAATTAAAAGTCTAATATATTTGCTAATTCAAATATTTTTAATCTCTTAATTAAAAGGTTTTATTACCATATTTATTAATTTTGTTGTATTAAAATTACCACGTGACTTTTCAATAACTTGTCATTTGGCTTAATCTATATATTATATTCTCCTTTATAATATATAGATTATAATTTCCAAAAAGAAAAAACCTTGAATTATTATTTGATATCCTAATTCTAGTTTCACCTGGCTATATTATGTTGTTTTGCTATCAAACTTATTTTCTATTATTTAAACTTAAAATCTTATATATACAGTGGAGCCATATTTTTTTTTAATAAGGAATGTAAAATAAAAATACATATATATATTGTTATCAAATATACTTGTATAAATATTTATTAAATCAAATTCTAACCTATATATACAATGTAATTTTCCAACAAAGGGATGTCGCTTGACACCCCTCGGGAAAGGGTGACTCCGCCTATATATATTGTATGTAGTTAAGTTCATTCTTCTAACAACTTGGTTTGACTCTTCAAATTTCATTTGTGTTCACGTAAAATTAAGATAGAAGAAATAATATATGTTGAGTTCATGCCAATTGTCAGCACAGAATCCTATATAAATAACATATAGGCATTGACATTGTAATATCAATTAGTCACATAGATTCACATGTGAGTAATACTCTCTCTGTCCAACAATAGTTTCCACTAAGAAACAATAAATAATAGAGGTAATATATCAAATTTAATGCTTTGAAAGATGAATTAGATATTAAATGGTATCTAATAGCAAAGGCAAAACGAATCCAAATGGGTAAATAACTCATTGTTTTTTCAAATTGAACATCTATTTATAGTACAGTGAACAAATAAAAATGGACAGAGAAGATATTAATCAGATAAAAACTTAATTAATCAACTAAAATAAATAAACATTCTTGACCCTTTATCCTAATTTAAAATTGTTCTTTGTCTCACTTACATTTTTGTGTGTCAAAGTCAAAACTAATACAAAGTAGAAAAGATTTTGTATCACAAAATAACAAAGAAAAAATCAAACTTTTTTGCTTCAAACAAAATTAAAAAAATCAGTTCGACTCACCAAGAAAGCAAAAAGAATAGAAGCACCGAGGCGGAGGTTTAAAAAAAATAAGGATTTCATTACAGAAAACCACTTCTCCTATAAGAAATTTAAAGTTAAATTGAATATAAAAATTTCTCAAAATTGTCAATACTACAATTGTGGTATTAATGAAAGACATGGATATATATTTTTGTTTTACCTTTCTTAAATTATTTCATTTGTAATTTAACTTATCTTTTAGTAATTCTTTAAAATGAATTTAGTTACGAATATATGTCTGTATAACTAATTTTTTATTTAATAGGAAACATATTAGTGTAATTACTAGTCTTATCGACATGTAAGGAAACTCTTCATTAAACCAAAACAAGTTTGGATTGGAAAAAACTCCTCAGGATAATTTTTTCCATATTTTGTTAACGGCAGGGATATTTTATATCTGAGAGTTTTTCTTTTTTTTCTTTTTCATTCCGATTTGGGTTGAATTTTTCACTTTTCAGTGGACAATGTAAAGGGGAAAGAACAAACTTGAAGTACAAGGAAGATGGAACAATTATTTCCTTAAACTCAATCATTCCACAAATAGACGTGCGTTTATGAAAAGGAAAGTAAATTTACCTAAACCTATTAGGAATAGGAAACAAAATACAATTTAGGCAACTATTTAATCCATTTTCCGGGTTAATCCAAGACTAAAATCATACTAGAAATTTATTAATGAGTTTAACAAAGAAAAGTTTGAAATTTGAGAGTCGAAACCTGTTTTATTTCAGTTTCTGTTATGGCTGAAATATATGTTGTTCCTTTCTAGGATGATCAACTTGAAGTTGTTGTTGTTGATGACTGGATTCAGGAAATTGTGCGTCCAGAAGCTTCTCGTTGGTCTCCCCTGTTTCAACCCGGAGGAAAATCACCCAGTCGCTCTTCTCCAGCTCTGTGTGTTGCCTACTATTTCAACGCCTACACAAAGATGGCGTTCGTTGGGGAGACGCGGAGAAATTGCTTCATCTGGCGTATACTGTTGATTTCAATCAATTGGATTGAAGAGAATGACGAAACAATTTGTTTCTATTTTTGAATCACTGTAACAGTGGCAGCTTGTATAGTCAATTGCAAAATTTTATTTGCTTAAGCATTCACTACTTTAATTCGTGCACAATAATTTTTTATAATAATAAATAGAGTGTATATTTTATCATAATACCGATATGAGAAACAAAGGTAAACATATAATTTTCTTTACTAGGTTCAGTCTATAATTTCAATTCAATAATTTATCAGATGGAGAATGAATATTTCAACTGTACAATGTTTCTCTAGACCACTTCCATAGTGTTTATAATAACAAGTTTCTGACACAGCAGGTGTAAAGAGGGATAAAAGAAATAAAACCTATATCCCTACAGCTAAATTTGCTTTCAACATACAACTGATCTTACAAAAAGTAGCTAAATAAAAAGAGAAGAGAAGAGTGGGGTATGTTGTGGTGTGAGAAGACAGGCAAGGGTTTTCCATCTTCTCACACCACTCTGCTTACCACCAAAGTGAAGAGATTCCGAGCAGGATACCACG
This sequence comes from Solanum medicagineum, assembly GCA_026153255.1. NCBI lineage: Eukaryota > Viridiplantae > Streptophyta > Magnoliopsida > Solanales > Solanaceae > Solanum > Solanum medicagineum. Next base: position 2,146,309 of record JAPFFP010000103.1, read on the forward strand.
ATGACGAGCAAAACTTGGTATATACATCTTGCTGCGTCACAGGTCCACTTCATGAAGGTCATCACTGAAACTGCCGTCATTCGTTGAGGAATGCATCGAATTAGCATCATTAGGCATGAATGAAGATGGCGGCATACTCAATCTAGAGCCTGGTTGTTTTATTTCAGATTTATTTGGTGAATAAGCATCAGGAAAGCTTCCACTCCATGATGCAGTTCGACGGGAGTTGGCTGATAGAGAGCTGGTGCCAGTTCCTCTATTGGATATGTTGTCCATGCTTGCAAATCTTTGCATAGGAGCAGCACTTGATGTTGGTGCAGGAACATGAAACAATCCATTAACAGCAGCAACTGAATCACTCTCACTGTTACTTGAAGCTTCTTGCTCATTGGAAGTACTGTTCCCTGTCTCTTCAACAGGGGACATCGGAGCGGGAACAAAAAATTTGGCATTGTCAGCAGTAGCTGGCTTTATGGAAGGAACAGAAGGTGACTGGAATAGATTTATTGGGTTACCACCACCTTTGTTGAACGTGTCAACGTACCTGCCAAAAGAAGGAAGAGAACCCAGTCAGTTTTTTCTATTTATTTAGTTATACAAGAGACCACCACATGCACTTATCCTTTTGATGACCCTGTCTTTATACCCAAATAAATTTTCTGGATGAAAGCCCTAGTACAGGGTCAGTTTAAGTAAATAAAAGTAGGTTTGAAAGCATTGCTTCTGCAAAAGTGACAAGGATTAGTTCTTACATTATTAAACAAGCCTGTCGATTAAATTTACTTGGAGCCACCATAACTCATAGACAAAAGTGATAAATGCTCGATAATATTTTTTGGATGAGTGTCTCATCAGGTGGATGTGTAACAACAACATATCCCCTGCATACCAAAGAGGGGGTCTGGGGAGGGTGGGGGGGTACCTTTCTCTTACCTTGGAGGCAGAGAGGCAGCTTCTGATAGACTCCTTGGCTCGAGGAAAATGAGTTCAAAGCAGTTTGGAAAAAGAGACAACAAAAGTGAAGAAGCCATGGCAAAAACTATAAAAAGCATGACAATCAGGGGGATGTCAGATATGTATACACTAAAAATTGCTTGTTTGACTCATAGGCGCTTATCAAGTATTGCTCTCGCCAATTTTGAATCCTCTTTCAGCATATTGGACCAATTAGGTAAACAAGGGCTGTTTTGCCTAAGCCACCAAAAGGTTCATTCAGTCAGGGATGATTTCCCTTAGGGTCATTTGGTAGAATGCATTACAAGAAATAATGCATGCACGCATCAGCTTTGAGTATTAGTAGTACCAGTTTGGTTACCTGGTACACTTTTTCAACTTATGTAAAACTAATGACTCTATTGTGTTATATCATGCAAGGAAATTTAATGCATGCATTAGCAAGTCAGACAATTAACCCCCCAAAATCTTTTCACATCTTTCCCACCATATTTGTGGTGGGTGGGTATCTTCATAAATAATTTTTTTTTAATACAATGCATGCTATCTTTAAAACACCAAACCAAACAATGCATAGGAACTAATGCAAGCATTACTAATATACTCAATTTAGCATTATTCTTATCCACCCTGCTGAACGACCCTTTATAGCTGTCCAAAGATGTCACTGACCATACCAGGTCTCTACTGGTACACTTTTTTTTATTGGTCTACTGGTCCAATCATATCATATGTAAATAAATCACACAAAAATCACTTGCCTTGACCGAACACCCATACGACCACGAGCCGAGAATTGGTTGGACGTAGGCGGAAGAGGCGGTATTGCTGCACCATTATCAGCTGAAGTTGGACTCTTCATTTCCGGAAATTCATTGTTGCATATAGGACTTTCACTTTTTAATACATTATAATCTGCTGCTCCATTCTGAAAAGCAGCAGTGGTTGGTGGAGGTGCAAGGGGCGGTTCTGCAGCAGGAAGTTCAGCGCCTTCCTCTACCCATCTTTTAAGTTTTTCATCATAATAAAATTTATTTGAATCACCCAATTTTGCCTACAGAATGAAGACAAAATGAACCAAGCGTCAACATCAAATTTTGTGAGGACTACAATCTAGAAAACGACAAAGATGAGAGAAAAGAAAATATCTACCTGACGGCCTTGACGGGGTTTGAGGACTAATCCAACAGTTTTCTGGAGAAGCTGGGAGCCAAAGCCAAAGCCACGAAAGCGTGATATCCCTCCAGATGCATTGCTTCCTGTGTTACTTGAGCTTGCGTCCTTTGATGAGTCAATCTGATCCACCACAAATTCACAACAAACTCCTCTTTTCAAGCCAGATAACATAGATCCAGTCCAAAGTAATATTTACAAAGAAACAGGATAAGACACCTGTCTTGGAGTTCTTCCAATGTCAGGCTCCGAAACACTTCTATTATGCATTGTCATTCTACTGCTATCAGCTGTAGATTCACTTGTTGGCTCTGAGGGGATCAGCGATGACATTGCCATGGTTGATTGACTACTTGAGACTCTAGGCGACACAAACTGATGATGATGTTCATTCCCTTGTGAACTACCACTTGTTGGCATCGATGGTGGCAAGCCACCGACAACACGATGAGCCGTGCTATCAAAAAGATTAAGCAATTTACCAACCAATTTTGCAGGAGCCAAATTTGTGGAGAACCCTCCCTGTATTCAAAATGTTCCACAATGAGTACCTCTGAAACAATCATCCTAACATAGATGAGAGGATAAAGAGGTACCTGTTGGTGAGTTGTAATCCTTTCTTCGAGAGATGACACTAACTGTCTCAATGTTTCAGTCTCAGGGGTTCGGCCAGTTTTAAGTGATTTTGACAATGCTTGACAGTACCTAAAATTAAAAATGCTAAGGAACCAGCTGAAAGGATCTCAAGTAACTAGCTGAATAAAAAACTCAGATACTTACTTGAATGCATCTGATATCCTCCCAACTTCAGCTAGCATGAGTGCATACACAAGTTTATATGGTTGAAAAGGAGGGAGAATAAATTGAGAATTCCCCAGCACCTTTGAGTATTCATAAATCTCAGTCCTCTGTCGATACAAGCATTTTGATTAGTCAAGTGAATGTTAACTAGTAGCACATACAGTTGCATGAGTGAATTTGCTGTTGTGGCACAATATGTTCCACGTTTCTTCCTATTGACTAGAAAATGCACAAAAACTAGAGGTCACCAGCACCTGAATAGCTTCTGGACTAGCATAAGTTCGGGGGAATTTCAAGTGATCTGCACCCACAAGACACAATCTTGCGGTATCTGAATATTGTTCAAAGTTTGCTTCAGCAACTAGATAGCAAATGTGTGCAGCAATAATCTAGCATTTTTCCAGAAAATGTATGTAAGAAACAGACAACAAAGTCAAAGGCAATCCACTGAACGAGAGTAATATAAAAGAAAAACAAGGCATAAGACATACATCACTCCTCTCTTTCCACAAACAATCGCCAAGATGAATAAGCACCAATTCGTCATCCTTTGTTCTGTTCGCAGTAATCACAGCCAAATTCTCTTCCCAATCATCAAGCATGATATTAGCACCAAACTAAGATAAATAGAAGAAATCATAATAAGGTAATAATCAAAAGAAAGTATTATCCTTAAATCTTTAACAAGCAATAAACTAGGGAAGAAACAATAGAAAGTCAATATCTAGACATAACTCCCTCCAAAGAAACGGGAAAACAAGAGAAGATGAGCCATTTACAATTTATGGTGTTACTTAATAAAACGAAAATCAAAACATCAAAACATAACACGAGGGTCCTCACTCAAATAACATTCATAAATAATCATAATGGTTAAGTGTAGCTATGAAATATTGTGTGGGTATATTAAGGTTCTGCACACTCGTCATCAAAGCTCTGCATGTTTTACACAACAATGACCACACCTAACTCTTTTTTTAAATAATGGTGGTGCCCAGGCCACCTTGATTATTCCCCCAGATACCCCTACCAGCACAGGTACCGAGTAATTCGAGCTGCCAACACTTGGGTGGACAGGAAGAACTTGCCTAGTCCTTCTTTCCCCTTTTTGTCTCTGCTAAGAATTTGCACCCAATGCCCACACCTAACTTATCTCCAACCAAACAGAATATCTTGGACTTCAAAAGAGCAGCCTTATTGAAATTCCAGGGACCAAAAAGTACATAGCTATGCTCCATTTCCCTCTTTTTTAAAAAAAAATTACTATTCACCTTTAGGTATGCACTAAAATGTGTTCTGAGCTTTTCTTGTTGAAGCTTTAAAAGTCAAAGAACGATTATGATACTATTTTTACAACAGCATAGAAATGATATACTCTATAGAGTGAAGATAAAAGAGCATGTCAATGGCAAGATCCAATTTGAAGACTCAATTCTTGGGGATCAGGAAAATCATTTTAAAAAAATGAATCCAAGTGGAAGAAAGCAGGAAAAAAAACTAATGAATACTAACTGCTTGTTATAAGTTATGAACACAAAACCTGTGCAGGCTGCTGAACTGCATTTACAACAGGCATGCCACTTTGAGCTCTAGAATCTATAGAAAAGACATCAGCAGGTTGACCAGCAATTAGTAGGCACAGTGTCCGCAAAGGTGACCCTGCTACTAACTGTCGAAGTGCCATTTGCTTCACTGTTTCTGCGTAGAACTACAATTACGCATGAAATCAAAACATATTAGATAGATATAAAACAGAGCAAGAGGAGAGAAGCAGGAGGGTGGGGAAAAAAGGACTACGGAGAACCAAACAAACCTGATCACCAAGTTGTGCAGCGAGAATCAGAGCTGGTCCCCACAACTGCCCTTCTTGTGCACGTTGTAATGCTTCTTTCTTTCTACCAGATACTAGAAGACTTTGCACCTCAGCAGCTGTAACCTTAAAGTGTATAACGAAAACGGTTGGCTGATTTAGCAAACAATTAACATAGCAACTAAGAACAGAAAGTTTGTATAAGAATTACCTGCATCTGTCCTTCAGAAGGCAATGGCTGCAAGCACTGGGGAACAGTGGCATATTGATTGAATTGCATCCCATTCCTCTTCACAGATGCAAACAATTTGGCTATCGCTGTTTCTGGAACACCACTTTCCTGTTAAAGTAGCAGAACCAAGTTAGCAACAGCTACTGAGTTTGTTTATTTTGGTGAAAATAAAGTTAGATAGGAGCTATTTTTCATGCCATCAGGTTAGATGGTTGTCCAAGATGAAGAATGTAAATACATCAAGGAAAGGAAGAAATTCCTTCACATAATTTTTTTTGACAAGGTAAAAAGGAACTGCGGAAAAGCAAGTTTAGCAAGCTTCACCAAATTTAACCAAATATTGTGAAGAACATAAGTGTGTCAAAATTCTAGCTATTTTCATTTGAACATAATTATGTCTTTTTGTTACCTTTCCTCAGAAAACATACGTATGTCAAAATTATAACTGCTAGAACTTCAATACTTTTTCCTAGTTATTATTAGATATTACAATGTCAAAACCTATGGTGTTAATTCTAGTAAAAGATCTCTTTAAATGATGATGGACTCGAGACTTCATGTACTTCTGCAGTGAAAAACATCAAAGAGAACACAAATAATGAAAAAGAAACAACAACAACATAACCAGTGGAAAATAATGAAAAAGAAACACGTCCCCTAAAACCTCCAGCCACTCTTTGAGATAGACAGTGATTTAGAGGATTGGAGCGGAACAAAACAAAACCTTCCAGTGCCCAATATCTGCCCTACTTCACAACTCTGCTCATGTGGTGATGCAAGCACCTAATTATGGTTTCCTCTCTCTTGGCTCCACGATTATTTATTTATTAAACTGCAGTCAACATCCATTACTGGATTTTCTTTCTTGTTTCCTACTAATGCTCTCATCATTTAGGGAAGAGAAGCCAGTTAAATTATTTAACACTTGGGGGAGATGCACCCATCATTTAGGTGATCAAGTCAAAAATTCAAAAATATAGAGAGCAATTTATCTAAAAGCCAAAGGTATGCTAGACTCAGAACATGTAAGACGCATGAGAAACTATAAAAGTCAGTGTGCGCTTATACCATGAAGTTTCTGAAATCCAATGAAGTTGTACAAGTAAAAGCATTTATCAAAGTCTTTCAGTTGATAAAAGTGACACTTAATTCTATAAACCCAACTAAAGCAACTCTAGGTTAGATGGAGATATCAAAAGGCATTAGAAGCGAAAGTAGTTAATATGCCTATACAGGCAACACAAACAGAAAACAATAAGCAACGGAATAAATTTTACTTAGTTGGACAAGAACTTGACTTCAACCAACAGTTTGTTTGGAAACATTAGAACAAACAATCAATAACTAAATACCAGCATGTTATTTCTACAAAATTTTCAAATCTTACCTTTAACACAGCATCAGTACCAAAAGGAGAACGGAATTTCCCATAATATTGACATGCTATTTTTAGCAATGACAGAAGCAACCTCAAAACTTCGCCTTTCCTGTAATCCATGT
>JAPFFP010000103.1:2153084-2165038 GCA_026153255.1 Solanum medicagineum
CTGACTTCCAAAGGATGAGCTCCCAAAAGAACTGTGATCTTTCATCACAATCAGTTTTCCACCAAAACCAAAAGAAACCAAAGCATGTGGTGGACGACCAGCAGATGATTTTCCTGCAGTAGGAGCATGAGCAAACAGCTGGCTACTCTGAAATGCTTGTTGTGAATAATTGGCTGTGATTTGAGTCCCATAATAATCACTTAACCCTTGCTTCTGCTCATGATGCTGGAGTGTTGGCTGACTAAATTGCTGACCCAAACCCCCAGCAGAGAAATAACGTTGGTCATTTTGACTTTGAATTGTGTTTGCATTGTATAGAACTGTTCCATCATAATGATTAGGGGTTTGGCCATTAACATGGCTGCTTGCAGAAAAATCAGGGTTGTAGTTGTTCTCCAATTGTTGGTTCCCCCTATATTCTGACACAGTGTTACTTTTTGCAACATTTTCATTTTGCCCTATATTTGAGCTATGCTGATTCTGATTGTAATTGCCGAAAGAACCAGACCAGTTGTAATCTCCTTCACTGCTGCTAAACTCTTGGGATCTACTATTGTCATTGTGCCCATATGCACCGTAAATCCTTTGCTCACTAGATCCAGACCAGTTGTAATCTCCTCCGCCGCTGCTAAGTTCTTGTAATCTACTATTGTCATTGTGCCCATATGCACCGTAATTCCTTTGCTCACTATTCTGAGAGAAAGTCTGCACTGAAGCCAAATCATTCTGATCCAGTAGACTCTCACCTTGAACAGTTGATTGAGCAGACAATGTGTAGCTTTCCAGAGAGCGCCATTCAAGTGCAATAGTATCATAATACCAACCAGGGTACTGAGGATCAAAAACCATATGTGACGGATACCCATTGTTAAGTTGTGAGGCCTGATTCCAGTCAGTCACATTCTCAGTAGCATCATTCACCTGCGATACCTGATTCCAATTAGTGACACTCTCAGTCGTACCACTCCCAGCTGCATTGCCAGATACAGACTGAGCAGTTTTCTGTAGGTACGAAACCTCTGGCGTTCCATCAGAAACAGCCCAATCAGAAACTAAATTAGAATCAGTACTTCCCTGTACATTAGCTCCTGATTCATAACTATCAACCTGATACCACTGCCCGGTACTTACGTCATACTTCCATCCTGGATAAAGATTTTCCCAATATTGACTACTATTTACATCCTGTCCATCTGCAACTTGTTCTGCAGTAGCATCATGGGCGTAACTATCTTGACCTTGTGTTAAGGAACTACTATCCTCCGAATACGCTGTTTGATGAACTTGTTTTGTGTCATGAACCTGTTCAGCGGGCAAAACAGTTGAACCCTTATTCATATTCTCACCAACATTTCCCACTGCATCACCATTACTATCTCCCAATTCATTGAAAAAGTCCATGTAGGATCCAAACCCAGAAGCATCGTTGGTAACTGGATCAGCATGGAAAGCACTCCATCCAACTTCCTTCACACCCGAAATGCTCGATCCACTAGTCTGCTTCTCTATCTTGCCATCAGTTACCTCAGTCTCCAAATTACCATTGCTGGATTCGAGTAAACCATCTGACCCCACAGAAGTCAATGACACTAAAGAACCACTACTCTTCTCTCCATTCCCCTCAACGACCAAACCCGATTTAACACTGCTATCACCACCCTTATCTACTTTCTCCCCCTCCTTCCCAGTATCACTACTTATACCACCACCAACTCCACTTTTAACATCGTCACTTATACTGAGATCAGCAAAAGCTTTAATCTCATCAGCTTCATTTCCATCAGCATACACCGAGCTCGCACCCAAACCCGGGCCCTTTGACGATGTAGTTACATTAAAACCAACACCATCATCATCATCATTAACCAATTTATCAAAAAAATCCTCATCCGTCTGATCCTCCACTAAAAATGGAGGATTCGAAGCCATCTAACTAACCCTAACCCTAAATCCTAACAAAATTTCGCTCAATCAAACTCCAAATCGAGCTAACAAGTACCAGATCCGACCTCAAAACTTCAACTAATTGCAGAAAAACAACAGTTTCTGCATTGAATTGAAGCACAAAACCGGCACGATCTAATTTTTTCGCCGGATCTCAACACACCCAAAATCAAACCCAAAAAACTCGCCGAAAATTGGGAAATTGTTGGATTAAGTTCAACGCATCAGAGTTGAAAACACAAACAGAAAATTAACGCATGAAGTAATTAACTTACAGATCGAAGAAGCAAATTTCTCTGACCATAAAATATTTATACTTTTTCTTTTTTATACATAAAACAAAAGAGAAAGCTCTCGTTTTCCTTTTTTTGGTCCAAAAACTCTCAAAATGTTTATATTTACTATTTATACGGTGACGTAATTATATCTCCATTTTAAATTTCTTTTTGGGTGTTTGACGTTTATATAAAAACTCGATTAAAGTAGAAGTTGCGAAAAAAATCATACTGAGGATAGTATTACACACTAACTGCCAAGGATGTGATTGCTCCTCGCTTGATCAAAAATCTCGAGTTCGAACCCTAAAAATAAAAAAAGAGTATTTTCTCAAATAAAGCCCGACGCGGCATGAATTGGAATAATTCGGACTCCAATATAGACACCTTCCACTGGATGAAAAATCAATTATATATGCTAACTAATATACTATCATATCTCAGTGATTTTGTTTTACTATAAATTCCTCATTTTGACACTTTAATTGACTCAACTCTCAAAATATTTATAAGCTTAGTATTTATAATAGAGATTTTATTTTTTTAATTGTATATTGTGTTTGATATTTACATTGATTAGTTCAAATATAGAGAAAAAAGTCATGTGGCAACGGTAAAAACTTAGTTTTTCTTGCCTGTTTTATTTTTATATTTTATATAACAATGTTATAATTCACATAAATTAATTATTTTTGTTAAAAAAATTCTAGATCTAATATTAAATATTTGTGTTCACTTTTTATTTATTACAAATACATTTTCATTCCATTCGCAAATATGTAAACTTCATTTTATAAAACGACAAGAGAATAAGTCGAATAAATTTCATTTCGCTCAAAGTGTTGTCCTGAATAGAACATAAAAGGACAACAAATAATAAAGAAGAAGAAAGATGATATTATAGATATCTTCACACGTGTTTAAGTCAAACAAATTTTCTTATTTACACACTCAATCACATTCTACTAAAAAAAATTTAGTCGAAACTAAAAATACGATACTATCTATGACTTTATTGCTTTAAATTAGAATAAAAATTTGCATTTTTATCTTAAATTAATTTTCATGTTTCTTTTTACATGCCCTTTTAAATATTTTTCTTCATGTGTTTTTGTACAATATCAAGTGATTACTTTTATTGAATATCTAAATCAATAAAATCTAATGCAATAAAAAATATACTAAATATTAAATGATATAAGAAATGGATAAATAATTCATTGATTTTTTAAAATGAATAATATTACTGTAAAGATAGATAAAGAATTTATTTGTATGTAAGTTTTAATAAAGTGCCATGTATTTCATCACCAAAATTAACTCTATTAATTCGAGCTACATATTATTTTTATATAATACATATTAAATGAGAGCGTGCCAATGAAGTGGGATGAAATATTTTGACTTGTTGCCAACTTGACATCCAATGCTATATATCAAATTGGGTTAAAATGGAAGTTGATATAAGTTTATTAAGAGCATCGTCGATTCAAAACATCAAAATTTATACTAAAATAATATTAGAAGGAGTATTTTTTGTTATGCTGATATTTTAAAATAATTATACATTAAATAAATTAAAATATTTAAGAATATATTAAAATATTCTCTTAATTATAAAATTTTAATTATATCATGTGAAAAGTTAAAAATAAAAAAATATTTTAAACAAACTAAATAAATAAATAAAATAAAATAAAGAAAATATCATATATTGTAAAATACAAATAATATAATCAATAGACGATGATAGTTAAAAAGAAGATAAATAATTTAATTTTTCTTTAGTGAAGTTATATTATTAAGAGGAATTTTCATAAATAGCTTACACTTGAAACTTAATAGGACGAAATAACTTTATTTTAGATAATTACATAACATAACTATAGCTATGTAAGGTGGAGCATTTTCCATTGTATATTAGAGATCATGTGCATGGGCGTTAATTTGGCCCTTTTAAATGGAAAGGAATCCATTAATTTGTGTATTCTAAGTTTAATCGGAGATTCTTACCTAAAAAGTCTCTCCTACCATGTAAAACATCTTATTGGCTAGTACTAATAGATCGAAGAGAAAAAGGATTCTAATAACTATAGAATTTCATCAAAAATAGGTTAGAAATTCAAATAAATTTTTGTTTCGTACATATTGAACTTTTTTATATATATTTTTTATGTAATACCCTATATAAAGACGAAAATATCCCTAGAATTTATCTTGCGCGTAACGTGTCTTCCCATGCTCCGTTTGCGATCAGTGCGAAAAACTGAGTCAGAAAATGATCTCGACTTCGCTTTAAGGGGAAAAAACGTGATTTGTTTTTTTTCAAGAAAGCTTAAAACAGTGGGATTTTCGCGCCCCTTCTGCGACGCGAATAGGACGCGAAACCACAATTAGAAATTTTTCAAAAGTTGACGAAAATTGAAAATTCGGGAAAATTCGCTTTTCCACACTGGTGCGCGACGCGCACCAGTACAAAAATGGGCACTTTTTCTTCTTTCATTTGGGAAGAATAGTTTCGGCCTTTCCCACACTCCATAATCCTAAACTAGTCGATTTTAAGCATAATATAAGTGCTAAACGCAGAAACCCCACCTTCATTCTTTCAAAAACCCTCTCACGAACTCAAGCGTAAGAAAATTAAGACCGTAGAAGGATTCAAAAATTCCTTCCAATTCTTCAAGAAATCTTTCTAAGATATTATTTTTGACAAAATCTCTAGAAATAGAATTGATTTTCACCCATGAAATTTCAAGTATTGAGTTGAGATTAAATCCATGTGAACCTTGTAAAGTATGTTAATTCCATAATAAATTTTCATAGATATTTTCACGAATATTATGATTCTTGGTTTCTATAGCATCCAATTCAAGAATTGTTATTTAGTTTATGTCCAACTATGATCAAGATTTATTATTGTTGAGTTTCTTGAAAATCTTGATATTAATTCAAGAAAAGAAAAACTAGTTTGAGTATCTTTTAAGCTAAGTTCAAGAAGTATATTGTTAAAGATTAATTCTTGCATATTAGCCAAGAAAAACTAACATTTTTTGAGTCACTGAGTTGATATTGGTTTTCAGTCAAAATTAAGAGTTCAATTACAGAAAAGTTTAAGAGAAGTTGAAAATTTTTAAGAAAAGTTAAAGTTCGGCTAAGTCCCCGAAAGATCAGATTTTTGAGAATTCATATTATTTACAGTTATAAGCTATATAGAAGTGTTTTGGGAATAGTATTGAGCACCGATATGGGTAAGAGTAGAATTAATTAGTCGAACCCATAAACTATGTAGCCAGCATAAGATAGGATTGTACCAAGGTACCTTCCTCATTAGCCACTAAGATGGCCCAGTTTTAGGATGGATCCATTCCCCTAGTTCTTCGTCCCCTACCCCGGCAAAGTACGGGATGACTCTGACAGCGTGGACAAGACGCTGTATCATCAAAAAACTCATAGTGATGCTTGTTTTTTAAAGAAACTCCCTAAGAAGTAAATATTTTTATTTTATTTAGTTGAGATTCAGTATTTCCTTATTAAAATTTTTTCTTTAATTATGCTGCATATTTAATGAAGTTGAGCCAAACTCAAAACTAAGTTTTGAGTGCCATGTTTTATATGTATTTAGTTATGTTCATTAAAGTGTTAACGTAAAGGTTTCTCTTATGCTGAGTTGCATAAGTTTAAGAATATATATGTATATTTCTTATGCATGACACATTTTGTTAGTTAAGCTATCTCCAAGTGCGATTTAAAGTAAGTATTCAACTTTTGTCACGTTTTGGCCATCTTACATACCGTACATTCCACGTACTGACGCCCTTGCATTGCATCGTATCATGATGCAGTTGCAGGTGTCTATGTTAGAAGATGATCACTAGGACAGTTCCCGTCAGCGATCGGTGAGACCTCTTAGTATTCAGAGGGGCTCAGGAGTTTCATTTCTTTGTATTTTATTTTGTTGAGGTACCCATGAGCCTATTCTGGTAATTTATTCGGAATCAGTACTTAAGAGGTTTCGTAAAGATTTGATGTCAAGTTGTATACTTTACTGTTTTACTTTAAGTTTCATAAATCTTGAACCACTCTAGTCATTTTGGTAGTATTGTCTTCCGCTGAGTAAGTTAGCCACACCAAGTGGTTCGCTTGGGGACCAGAAATGATTTTCGAGTGTCGACCACGTCCAGGGTGTAGGCTCAAGGCGTGACAATTTATATTTATTAATTTTTCGTTTAATTTGTGGGCACTATAAAACGAACGAAAACTTTAATTCAGTTCAGACATATTATTTCTATATGTATATTATAATCATATTTACTGATTAATTTATGAAATTAAAAGAGTATATTGTCTTCTTGATAAGATATATACAGATACTTTGCTTTGGTAGATACAAGTCTTCTAGTTGATTGCGAATGCAAATTTAGTTGCACAAAAATCGAGGTAAAAATTGTGTAGTGATTGTATATTTATAGTATGTAATAGTATGCAATTGTATTTATAAATGGTTGTATATGTATTGTGGCTGTATATTTAAAAGTATGAGTTGTTTAATTTGCGTTTGTGTATCTAGATTTCTTGATCGTTTTGAATATAAGTCGGATTGAAGAGAAGTTTGAAAAAAAGTATATGTTTTTATTGTATACTTGTAGTATTATGAAAGTTGTATAAGTCGTTTAATTTGACATGTTTGTATGTTGTATAAATTGTAACGTTATTGTTCAAATATTACTCAAAATTATATAATATTCTTGCATATCTGGTTAAAATATGTATTAACTATATAGATTCAATATGTATACATATACATATGAGTAATATAATATAATTTTTAATAATTGTATACAATAATGGTTGTCGTGATAGTTTTTGTGATGCATTTGAAAAAGTGAGATGATAAAAACAATTATACTGACCACACTATAGAAGGGTCATTTTCAAAGAAAATGCATCATATACAAAGTTGTATGCTGTGATTACGAGTCAACTTAGAGTTGATCCGAATAATAAGATTCTTAAAATTGAGTATAAAGTTGAGCAAGATAATACCCACATGGTGATACATAATGACATGGGTGTGTATTGATGTGCATATATAGTTGATACAACTAATTTATATACATTTTAGTTGTATGTAAAATTAAAATATAATTCCAAAAATAAAAACAAACATATACAAAAAGATGAAGAATTTTATAACATACATATACAAACTGTTGCAGTTATACAAAATAGACAAACACAATATCGTAATTTTTTTATACAAATATGTTCTAATGAACATATGTATTAGATACAACTTATTTGTATACAAATAGTAGTAGTAGTATATCCATATAGTTTCGGTGAAAATATAAAAAATATACAAAAAAAATAAAATTATACAAAACACCTCATGTTCTCAATCTATTCTTCATGAAATGTGCCAGAATCAATAGCAATTTCTTTTGATCTTTCTTTTTTGAATTCAACAACTAGTTCGAACAATATTCCTTTTCTTCCTGATTTTTTTAATTACTATTTACACATAATCACTTTCTGAAAAAATTATTGCATTTTAATTGAGTCATTATGGTGAGTAGATCTGATCTCTTCAAATTCTTGAGTTAGACCCAATAAAAAAGACTATAAATTTTTTATATGCTATTTCTATCATGCAAATTTATACCTCTCATTATATTCATTGATGGAGTTTCTTCAGTCATGGATATTAATTAACTAAAAATAGTAAAGATACTATATGAAGAAAACTATAGAAATACGAATACAAAAAATTTCAAAAACCGCCAGAAATGTCTGAAATTGGGAAGGAGGAGCTGAGAGGGGGAATACAATCTTTCAAAATTCAAAGATTGAAATGGGTGAGTGATTAATGGAGATAAACTAGGAAGTGTGGAAGGAAAGAGATTATGAATCTTACGTAAAAAAGAAAGAAAGCCAAGACAAAGGAAAAGTCAAAACGGTTTATACAAATATCAAGTTGAGACCCTCATCTGTATAATCAATTTGAAAAAATATTTACTATAAATCATAATAAAATTAAACTATAGCTATGTTTACTAATTTACTAATAAATATTTGTTTAATTGTGTAAATTTTTCTATTATTAATTGGGGAGAGAAGCATGACTAAAACAAATTAATGATTATCAATCTCTTTAATATAAACCAGATAGTTCATTCTCAAATTAATAACTCATTGTTTATACAAATTTTAAACCACTCTCAAATTGTTATTTCAATGATTCAATAGTAATAATTGAATAATACTTTTTTGATTTGAGTATCCGTTAATGCAAATGGAAAGAGTATTTATTTTATTTCTAAAGTAAATAAAAAAATAAATATAAAATAAAATAGCAGTAAAGTTAACACTAAAAAGTAAAATCCATATTATTGATGTATTAAAAATAAAAAGTCGAAGCAATCGATTTAGCAGGTGGTGCTCAATGGACCAGAGGAACGGAGAACGCCGGGGAAACCAGCCGGAGTTTTACCGGAACCCTCATCCTACGCCGCGTAATTGGCCTTCCGACGACTCTATCTCTCGTAACAATGGGAACTTAGACAATCAAAGAAGAAGCTTTCCCGGCCATGGAAACCACTACAACCGCCGGCAACATCACCAGCATCACCATCGGAACCCGAATTTTGAGCAGAACTTCGGTGGTCCTTTTCCGGCTCGCAAGAGACCTTTAGATCAAACAGGCTCTGGTACGAAGCATTGTTTTCGTTTGCACGATTATATAATCAATCTCTCATTCCTAATTTGTTTGGAACTTCTGCTTGTCGTGAGTGAATTTGATTAACTTTTGAGAGACTTGAATAGTTCATTTTTTTGCTGAAAAAATTTAAACATGTGGACACTATAGTAAATAGTAGGGCCCCTCGACTAATGCAACAGCATACATGTTACCTCTCGCTGCCAACAGTATCAGTTAACTCCGTCCACCAAGTTGAAATCACCTGGGGCTTGTTGTCTCTGCTGGATTTTACCTAACGCGCTATGGTTTTCAAACCACTTCGTTGACAGTAGACCACACCCTTAGGTGCACAAGTGTATTGTCAGTTTGCAATCCACCTTATATAAAATTGGTGGAAGGATACATTCTAAAATGTGGTAAAGTTCACTTAGTTGAATTTCCAGAGGCAAAAGAGCCAAACTTTTCTGGACAGTGGGAGAGTTTTATATTTTACCGAGTGTTTGCAGGAGGATTTCCCAAGTAACACTGCTGAATTTTGTTTTTTAGACTTTCGGGATTGCGGCGGTTTTGTGAAACTCTATGTTGTAGGAGTCCCAAGGCCAGCGGAAGAAGAAGATGTAAGTCTTATAATTGAATATTCAGAAATATGATCTCTTTTTTCCATGTTATGTTGCTGTTTAGTTTTAACTAAGTGGGATTTCTACGTGCTATTAGTTATGCTTAAGAGCAAGATTCTAGACTTTAAATAAGAGCTTAGATAGTAACAAGAACAAGAATTACTACTATTTATCTCGACTCCTAAGTAGTTGAGGTTGGCCATATAAAATCTCTATACATTCTTCTTCAATTAGTTAGGCATTCCTTCCAATACCTAATAATTGGGTTTTTAAGACAAATTAAATGTTTATAGATCTAGAGATCTCACATCTAACCTACATTGACATACAAATCTCTAGCCAAACGAAAAACACTTTTGAAGGAATATGCAGTCGTTATGTATATTTGAGACAATGAATTATCTTGCACATTTATTTTAACACTAGGTGTTTATCAATGAAAGTTTTTTTTACTTATCAAAAACATGTACCTATTAAACCTTAATCGTCAGTTGATCACTTTTTCTTGTTTTCCTGTTTTTTTGGAGGGAGTGACATCTAGATTCGACTTTATGTTTTCATTTTTACTCGTTTATCTTTGTGAATTTAGGTGTTCTTGTTTTGCATAGATACGTCATTAGTTCATTTGTCTTTTATCAACCGTATCTTATGGATATTATATAGTATCATGGTATTCAATTATATTAATCAGCACCACGTCAATCCCAAAGTAGTAGGCATCAACTAACGGTTCCAAATAATATATACAGAAGAGTTAT
The DNA here is from genome assembly GCA_026153255.1 of Solanum medicagineum. Lineage (NCBI taxonomy): Eukaryota > Viridiplantae > Streptophyta > Magnoliopsida > Solanales > Solanaceae > Solanum > Solanum medicagineum. The sequence goes on from JAPFFP010000103.1 coordinate 2,163,376, forward strand.
AGATATTCATCTGCTTAGGTAGAATGGGTTTACCACTAGCTTCAGTCCAAATTAATATGTACAGGCTTTCCCCTGTACAATTATCCAGTTACATGCCATTTCACTGGGATGTTAAAACTTTGAATTTTCATAACTCTAAGTGCTTGCAGATACCATGTTTGACTATGTTCATTATCTGGGTGTATTAAAAATATTCCTTCATATGAATACTTGCTTTTTCAATTCAGGTTCGGTCTGTTTTTGCTGAACATGGGCATATTGTTGAGTTTGTTCGTCTCATGGATAAAGGCACCGGTCTGAGGAAAGGTAGAGGACTGTTGTAACAGTTGCAGTTGCCAGGTTATCTGCCTAGTGTACTAGTTGTAGTTTACATTGGTGGTGTTGCTTAATCAAATGTCCTGACATCTGCACTGGGTCCTGTATTACCCAAGTAATTCAAAGCATTTAGATGCAATTTAAATCTTGTGGATCATTTACATTACCAGGATTTAATCTTTTTTTCCCTCTGTGAAACAACCTCTCAACCCCACAAAGGTAGGGGCAAGGTTTACGTACACTCCACTTTCCTAGACTCCACTTGTGGGACCACATTGGGTTGTTGCTATTGTTTATGTTCACTATATTCCCTGCACATGTATCATCTGGAAGTATATTATTATCTATTTGACAAGTATAGGTATCAGAATAAAAATGAATATTTTTCTTCAAAAAGATCAAAAATGAATAATGATTTGCTCTGCAGAATGCTGTTTTGTGAAGTATAGAACGCTAAATGAAGCTAATAGGGCTATTAACGCATTCAATGGTCAATATACTTTTCCTGGGGTTAGTTTTCTTCTCCGTTATGAAGTTAAACTAATTTACCCTCTAAGAAATTATTGATCTCCTCTTACTCAGTTTGTATATATTTCTTGCTTGCAGAGTGAGTTTCCCTTAACAGTTAGGTATGCTGATGGGGAACGTGAACGTCTAGGTAATTGTTTCGCTGTCTCTGTTTAAATTTATAGAAAATAATGTAGTTACCATATGCTTTGTCAAATTTAACGAAAGCAAATTAGAACCCTTCCACTTAATTCTCAAAAAAAAAAATAAAATAGAACCCTTCCACTATTTATATTATCCACCAAAATCACTCCCCACCTGCCATGTTAAGATCCGTGTATGACTGCAATTTTATTTTCCAGGAAAACACATAGTAAGGATAAGATGATACTAAACAATATCAAGAATAATAGTAAACTGGCAGATTCTTTGGAAGTTCAAAGTATTTTTTGATGAGTTAACATGGAATATTTTCTCAAGTGTTTGCAGTCTGAACTTTCAGTTTTCTTGTTGTGCTTCTCTGTGTTTATTTCCAATGCTTTATTATTTTTATCTCCTCTTTTACCTCTTTTTTCTCTTTTTTAGGAATCTTGGCTGAAAACAATCATAAACTTTATGTTGCTGGTCTGAAGAAACAAGCTACCAAAAAAGAAATTGAGGATGTATGCTCCACATATATGCGTTTAACCAAGACATCTAGACTCTTATCTTCCTTTTGCTCCTTCATTTTTTGCTATTATTCTTTGTTCAATTCGTCCATCCTTTCTCTCTGTGTGTGTGTGTGAGAAAGAGAGAGAGAGGGGGGGGGGGGGGGGGGCGGAGAGAAGAAATCTGAATGTTT
>JAPFFP010000103.1:2171477-2186559 GCA_026153255.1 Solanum medicagineum
ATTGGCTCACTCTATATATAGAAATGGACAGACCATGAACTAGAAAGCTGCAGCTCATTAGATGGCATATGGCTATAGCTGTAAACTAATTTCCAGTCAAAATGCAGTTTTTTGGATTAGCAGTTGAGTGAACACTTTATGCCCAGTTCCTCTAACTATTACAATTGATATATTTGACATACGAGAATCGCACTTGTGTTTCATTTGTATTTAATAGAACTTCAAGTTACTCTTATTGCATTTTTGGATCCTTTGGAGGAAAAGAAACACTGGATGCTTTGAGGGACATGAGCAGTTATTACAATTTTGAAAGCTAATGTCTTTTAGATCTTTCTGCTAATGTGTTTCAAATCTTTCTTGGTGTAAAAATTGGGATGTAAATGATATTGAAGAGTTTTTGTGTGTGTGTGTGTGTGTGTCTTTTTGGAGGTCAGACTCTGATGACGGCTCACTGTGACATTGATCTATAAATATATTTGGCCAATCATTAGCACTTTCATCTGGATATTTTCATATTTAGCATCTCAATAATAGTTTTTGTTATTCAGACTGATAATCTTATACGTGTTTTTCTGAAATTTCAGGAACTCGAAACAGCTAGTTCGGCAGTCCCTATGGCTTGTGTCTAAACATTGGTTTTCATTTTAGAAGTTATTATAACTGAGTGTATGGCATCTGACATTGCACATTTTAACATCTCAATAGTTACCTCTGGAACAAAGTAGTTCATTCTCATGATGTTATGTGTCCTGTGAATTTTTCAGGAACTCGAAACAGCAAGTTCAACGGTTTCTCTGGCGCGTGTAAACAACATTGTTTTTTCCCTCATCTTAGAAGTTACTGGAACCACAACTTATGGTTTTGGTTTTTCAATTACAAGTGACAGTAGCACTGAAAGGCAACAATTCGAAGACTGGGTTTCTTGGAATCCAGATTCTGGTTATCGTCGAGTTTGCAAATTTGTACCTACCTTTCAGTTGCTTTGAGATTTACTGGAAGTTTTTAGAGTGTTAGAGCCTTTTCCCCAATGGGGAGCAAATATGTATTGTATAGTTGTACATTTGGTCTAAGCTTAGTATTTATGTTGTTTCTTGTACTTCCACTTTTTCTTTTTCTGAGCCATTCAGGATGGTTTTTTTCCTTGAGTCGAGTATCTATTGTTTTCTTCATTTCCGCTATGAGAGGATCTTAGCTCTATTGCACCTTTGGGCTGTGCTTTCTCGATCAACAAATAGTCTATCTATCTCTAAAATAAGGAGGATCGATAAAATATAAAATTAGATTACACTCGATTATTTGCTAAATTTCTATTCTAATTTTTAACCTACATATCCTTCTATCCACGGTCATGTTCTCGGTCGGCTGTGAGTGTGCCATATTCTTTCGATCCACGGTCATGTCCTCGGTCGACTGTGAGAGTGTCATGTTCTGTCTAATTATGGATAAACTTTATCATTTAATCATGATTAATTAATATATATCCTTCCCTTGACATGTGAATATTAAGGTTAATATATACATATCTATAAATTCAAAATTCAAAGTAATTATATATATATAAAAAAACTTTAGGAATCAAAAAAAGTTTTTTCTCGCAATAATATAAGAGCAAGTCAAAGCCATACAAATCATCTGTCTCCTATGGAAAATGCAAGTGTGGTTTTTTTAAAAATAGCATTTACATTTTGTTTTGTCAATAACAATTATATTAAAAAAGACAAAATAAAAAAGAAGTTAAAGCGGGGTTCACGTTATACAATATTCTATTAAGTTGATAGTACAAACATAAGTTTCCATCCAAAATTAGAACAATCATTAAAAAATATTGGATAATCATTTTTCTAGTCAAATAAATAATAATCACTAAGAGTGACATATATGCTAAATTTAATGAAAGATTTTTGACTCTTTTAATTAAGTTCAACAATTTTTCCAACTCGCAAAGCACCACGTAGCTATCATCATAAGGTTGATTAAATTCAATAATTCTATTCAATTTTTTTATATTGGTTCATATCAATTTAGTATTTTTGATATGAAATATAAATTTATGTGTAAAAATTAAGTAAAATTACGATAAATAGGAATATATAGAACTCATAAATTCAAAAATATAATGGTTCAAATTTAAAAAAACAAATTAAAAACTAAACTCATACAACTTAATTCTATATTCGCTTCACTTAAAAATCATCATATTAAAATTCAAAAATCATAAATGAAAATACTAGCTTCAACTCTAAACATTATAATGAATGACAGTAAAATCAGAAAGAACAAATTCATAGTGTTTACATTACTAATTAAACAAAAGTATGTAAGATGCTGAACAATTTTTTATATTAATGATAATTAAGTTAAAAATTGTCAATAATGGTAATTTTAATATTGAAATTCCTTCACCATCTACACATGCAAAAATTTTAATAGGTTGCATGTCCAAGTTTTTCAATAAATAAGCATCAAAAACATGCATAAAAATGACTATGTCGCTATTCTCACAAACAAATTCAGAATTGAAAGTTTATAAATTCACATAATGATTTTCAAGTTAATATATTTGCAATAGAACATTTACTATCAAATATCTCTCTCTCTATATATTTAGCAGATTTCTTAATATAAATATAAAATTTAAGTAAAGATTAATGAATTCACAATGACTTATTCTTAAAATTAGCATATTAAGATCAAAGAGTCGAACATAAAATCTTCCATTCTTTAATTTTCCTATAGTGGGATCCTCCAAACCCACAAGCCAAAAAGTCAGTTTTCATTGTATCGACGAAATCAATCGTATTTTTTTTTATAAACATACTTTCACTAGTATGAATTAGCTTTACGTGAATCCATAAATTTTAACGGTAGATACAGTTGTGAGGGCAAAAGGTAAACTATTATATTTTTTTTATATTTAGTAAAGCTTATACATGATATTATTATTTTTTTTTTAAAAAAAGAAAAACTTTAACAATATGAGTCCATTAGAGGATTTAGAACATGGTTAATACTAAAGCTAAAAAGGAGAGCATCTGATTCAAAGTAAAGAAGCACATTTTGTCCATTTAAAAAAAGAAAAGAATCAATTTGTCAGCAAGAAAGAAAAAAACAAACTATGCAAAAAAGAAAAAAGAAGTACCACTTGAAGTACAAATCACTTTGCGACTTAATTTAATATAAGAACTAGTGACTACTTTCATGGCTCGAATTTGAATCTATAAGTCATATAAATATAACTTTACCTTTGCCGGAAGAATCCTTTCAACTAGCAAATAGCTAAAAAGAAAAAATTAATTAAAGATGAAATCTAATGGTGATGATAAGAGCACTTACATGAAGAAAGAAAAAATGGAAATGGGATTAATTTTGTGGACTAATGACTCAAATATCCTTTTAGATTTAACAAGTGTATCAATATCGACTGTATATTTACATGACCATAGAGAATCTATTCTTGAGTATTTCTTGTTGACATAGTCGTTTATGTTTGAACAAGCAATAATGAACATAGAAAATCTATACTCGAGTATGTCTTGTTAACATAATCGTTTATGTTTCAACAAGCAATAATAATAACAAGAATGAACATAGAGAATCTGCAATTGAGCGTTCATGTTCGTTTGTGTTTCAACAAGCAACAAATAACAACATGAATGAACATAAAAAATCCATACTCGAGTATTGTCCATCAATTCCTTGTTGACACATGTTCATTTGTGTCGTTTCAACAAAATGACAACAATAATGAACATCTCATCTCCAGTTAGTTAAAATCGACTATATGAATCCTCAGTACTAACTTCTGACGTTTCTCAGTTCAAAGGGCAATCATGGAAAGTTCACGAAAGCTTTCCTCATCTGCCTCTGTGAACTGAGAGCGTCTTGCATGAATAAGCCTCTCGGATACGAGCCGGACTGCCCTCTCCCACCGCGTGTTTCTGCCGCTACCAGTCCCCGCATGAGGCTCAGTGTTAAAGGTAATTTGGCTCATTTGAAAGGAAAAAAGCCTCATAGAGTAAATTAAATCTGAAGAAACTTGATGAATTGGCCTAAAACTGAAAGAAGCTACCTTTAGGATAAATGGCCACAATAAACTAACAACAAATTGATGACTTAAACTATGAGTAGAAGAAGTGGCTAAAATGTTAATTTTTCCAATAAGAAGAAGATGTAATCCCATAATTAAATTATTATGAGTGATGAATTTTATTTTCTTTAGAAGAAAATTTTGGGTGAAAGAAAATTGGAGTTTGTTTGGAGATAATAAGAAGTAATATTTGATGAAAAAGAAAGAATAGTAACTAAGAATCTTCTTGTCAACATCATTATATATAGTTGTTGAAAGAAGACTAGAAGAGGATTATATATATATATATATATATATATATATAAAGAAAAATATATATTATAAATAATTAATCTAATCTAAGTATCACTAGTGTAAGATTTGAAATTCAATAAATAAAATAAGTTTATTTTTCTATTCTTCTCCATTAAATACTAAATTTCTATGTGTGCCTAGATATAAACTTATTTCTATGGTTGTATTAAATTACAAAACTGAGTGCACAAGGAATAATATTTCACATTAAATAAGATCCCTACATTTATGACAAATATAAACAAAGAAATCAATGCCTAATTTGAAGATGATGTAGACAATTTAATACTAAAATCTTTAGAATATAAAACAACTATTTTTTTTAAATAATATACATGAATAGTGTAAATAATTTTAAATCATAAAATCGGTTTAGTAAATTATTACATGTAGTAATAATTGATATTTTCTTTTTTAAAGCCTAGCTAATTAATTTAGATTTGTGGTGATATCATTAATGAACATGAAAAATTTAATCTATCATAAATAATTACAATGTATAGTCAATGAAATCGAGATAATTTCTTGTATCTATCTTTGCGCAAATCACATAAATTTAGCATGATTAAATCTTAATTTAAGATAAAATATGTACAGATAAATTATAATTTGAGCTAAATATATTATAAAAACATGTATAATTTAATATAAATATTATATAGTAATACTAGTAAATTTTTATTATAATCTCCTTGATTTTATATTTTAATATTTGAAAGTTAATTTTTGAACTCAAATAATTGGGAATAATTTGACAGGCCTTTGGATCACATGATGTGGATTAGGACAAAGTTTTGGGGGGCCTAATGAAATTTCCAGGAAATTTCCTTTTTTAAATTTCTATTGGAATTTAAATTTTGGTTTTAAATTTTGCAAAAATTATTAAAACAATGTGATGGTGACACGTGACACTACTAGATCTGATAGAATGTGCACCAAGATGTGATTGGTGTATTCATACACCAAATACATTATATCGTTCAGTGACGAACTCAGAATTTTTAAAGAAGAAAAAAAAAAATCAACAAGAATGTTGTTTTCTTGACAAAAAAATGCGATTTTTCTATGAAAGAGGGTTCAGAGAAAAACCTTTGCATTCTTAGCTAGCTGTACTCCTAATATTTCTACTTAACATTTAGATGTCAAAAATTACAACTTTAAAAACTTAAATTTTCAAATTTTAGGTTTCAACTTTCAAAATCTATGGTCAACTCGGAGTTTATTCTCTCCATTTACTCATTTTCAAGATAGTTATAAGTAGATCTCTGATGAACAAACGTTCTCTTCCAGAAATACAAAATAAAACATATAATAAATATTTATAATTCAATTTTTTTCCGAACCTTGCATAGTAATAACTTTAATATGTTTGAGTACCATTTTGATAGGGCATTGGAGCAAATTAGCTCACTAATAAATTTAAATCACACATTGGCAAATATGATTATTTATTTAATTTCGTCTTTCAATACATCCAACCCCTCATGTCTCACTGACCAAGCATACAAACTTTTATCAGGTCTTCTATCTATTTACCTGATATTATATTAAAGTGTGTGATCATCTTATTTAAAAAATTTATTCGAACGCCTTTTTAGAATTATAGTAAGTTGAATCTCATATATCAGATTTTATGTTGGTATGCATTATTTTCATGAAAAAATTAAAAAAAAACTATATTCTTATGAAAAAAATGTTTTTTTATGCACATCTTCTTGATCTTGTAATATTCATTTTAAAATTGTCAATTAAATAATGCACCTAGTTGGCCATGCTTTTAAGTTTTTTTTTTTTATAATTTATTTTAGAAAAAAGTAACTCACTTAAAAGCAATGGCATATTAAAGAAAGTGTGAAACTTGCAAGTTTCATTTAACTAAAGAGATTAAAAAGTTAAATAAGTGCAAGAAATAAATTACAAATTGTGTAGTTGCCATTAAAAGTTGTAATAAAATATTTTAATTATCTCTTTTTTTCATTACAAAAAACCTCCTCTTTAAGTTTGTGCAACCAAAAAGGAATAAATGAACTTTATGATTTGGATGTTTTTGTTGTCTTCTATGATTTTATGGCCAAACAAATCCATGTAAAATAATAATGTAATTAAGAAGCAAAGAGATATACATAACTTAGAAGGCTTTATTTAATTTATTCACTAATCTTGTTTGTTTGATTCTTACTTTTGTTTTTTCCTTTGTCTTAATGTATATTTTTTGTTTTGTTTAATATTCGATTTCATATTCAGAATTTTAAATTTAAAATTTTTTATTAAAAATAAAAAAAATGATTATTCCATCCTAATCTTTGATGGTTTCATAATATATACTACTAATAATTATATAAACTACATTATTTCCAAAATTTGCCAAAAGAAAAGATGATTTGGAATAAGACAATTAATAAAAAAGACATTTTTAAATATAATGCTTCTTATTAGTGGAATTATCGTACTTGACAAATATATCGAGGAAAGGGCAAGGCAAAGTATCTAATTTCTGCAAATCTTCCTATCTCGTGGGCCAACAAACATGGGCCAGTCCGATCATAATATATGGGTTGGGTCCATTTTATAGATATGGGTTGGGCCGAATCTTGTTTATTCTGAGTCGGGTTGGTATAAAAACTCAAAGCCCAATTACCATACTTTCGTACTGAGCACGTTAATGGCGATTCCTCAAAGAGTAAACAGCAAATCAACAATGGTGATATGATCCGAACGGTGACGGAGGCCGGAAGAATGGCTGGAGGAGCTCTACGGGAATGTATATTTTGCCAAATTGCTACCTCTTCAACTTCAACCACTCTCCTTCACTCCGTCAGATCTCTCTCTTTTTTTGTTCAGATCACAATTAGTCAATCCTAATTACACAGAGAGGTAGTAATTTGATGAGTTTGAGGTTTAATTGATTTTGCAGGATGATAGAGTTGTTGCATTTCGAGATATTAATCCCTCTGCCTTCAGGTTCTTCAAATTTTCATCATTTTTTCATTGTTTCCTCTCTTCTCTTCTTCCTTTTTAAAACTGAATTTAGTATAGTTGAGGTGTATTTTTGATAAATAGTTGATAATAGTTCAGGTAGGAAAAAGGGAAGAATTGATAGTTGATGTGTATTTTTGGATAAATAGTTGATGCAAGTTCAGGTTGGAAAAAGGGAACAATTGATAGTTGATGTGGAAACTTGAAAATATGTGTTATTTTATGTGTATTTTGACCATAAACTCTTAATATAGTGAATCACTAAGCCTCAGTCTCAAACTAGTTAATGGCAGACAAAAAATAATTTGACAAACTCTTAGCTGGCTATTTGGATCTTACTATGCTGTGGGGAACTTACAATCAGGTCCAGGTCATGGGTAGTTCATTTCTTCCTATATATCCAAGCCATGATAAGCAGAGTTACGAAATACCTGTTTTGGTGGGAGGTAGTCGACAAGCTGGTCTGGATGGATTGCTTATCCAAAAAAAACAACAATGGGGAGTTTTGTATATAAGCATTTAACTACTTCTAGATTAAGATTCATTTTCTGGTGTTTCTTAGTTAAGTGAGTAGCACAAGTGCTTTCCTGTGCACTTCATGTATAAGTTCTTGGCTTAGTTGTTCATGGATGCCGTGAAATCCTATTTTCTGAGTTTTTTGTATTGCATTTTAACTAAGAAATGATATTGGTGGAGTGACATAGAAATACTTATTTCCTTGGTTTATTGCAAATAAATACTCTACAAGAGAATCGTTCAGTGGTGGTATTTTTGCATAGATTCACATGTTAATGAATTCCCTATTTTTCCTTCTTTATATCAAACATAGGATGTATAAATGTTAGCTAGTGCTAGCATGTAACAAAGAGCCATTTCCCTACTTCAAGCCCTTGCCGCTTTTGACTTCACCTTTTGCAAACGGATAATTAGATACATTATTTAGCTATACTAGAGTTCAATTTAACAGATTCAACTTCAGATCCTCAGGTTGGTTGATGATTCTTGTGGAGTAAAAGTTTTGTTCTTTCCTGGATATTCGTACCGAGGCTAGCTAAGTCATTAGAATGGGAGGGAGAACTATGAATTTTTTATGCCAAACTAAGTCATTAGAAATGGAAGGAGACTATGAATCTCTTACTTATTGTCAGTGGTAATAATGCTTATCTTTTGTTTCAAGCGGTATTTTGGTCAATCAAATATTTGTAACCATGACATCAAAAATGATTTGCATTTAGTTTCGTACAGTTGTATTCATTCTCCATAACTTTTGAAATTTTCAGTAGGTCTCTTCTGACCTGCAATGGATATATCAGTCAGCAAAATGCACTTCTATCATTGGTGCAGAGTGCAAATTTTCATAACCCTTTGTAATGAGTTTTTTGAACTCAAAATCTTGATAGGCATTACTTGGTAATCCCAAAACAGCACATTCCAACTGTCAAAAACCTGCAGAGAAAGCCAGAAGATTTCTCCTTGGGTAACTTAAACTTTTTGAATTCATACTTACACCTCATAAACTTTTGAATTCCTACTTACCACCTCATTTTCTGTTGGAATCCTGATGCTACTTTATTTCTCTGTATTCACAAATCTAACCTGCAGCTTCTGTTCTTACAGTGACTCACATGTTAGACGTGGGTAAGAGCCTATTACACAGGGATGCACCTCAGTCCAAGCATTACAGGTATTTGTCTTGCAAACACACACAGAAAAGGAAGTAATTTGTAGTAGTAACAGAGCATACCTAATACTCGTAAAAGGTGTTCTTCGATCACTTTGCATAAATTCTGGGATCTAAACAGTGCTTAATCCATTGATTTTAATTCTAGCTTTCTTCTTCATTATCTTGCTTCTTATTGTCTGGCAAGTTTGTTCACTTTAAGACCAATCGACAGAAGTTTGCTGATGAAGAAATACATTTTACAATCTCTATATCAAAATAAAGATTCTTGTGGATTTCAGTGGTTATGTTGTTGCTGTCATATCAAAGCGCATTTTACAATCTTAAGCTGCTAGTCGCAGTTCATTACATGCATGGATGTTGTAGATATTTTGAGATTGTAACTGATTTAGCTGTGCTGTAGTTTGTATATATCTTGAGTACCTCCTTGATACTTTATTAATGTAATTTGCCTTACCTTATCAAAAAACCAATCTTAAGCCTCTAGTTATACGTACTGACTTGAGGCTTCAAATAGAGAAAGCAGCAATGATATAGTTAATTTCTCTAGCTAACAAGTTGTAATCAATATGTGTATTTGAAATGTTCTCACACGTTTCAGACTTTTATGAATCTAAGTGTTACTTTATATATTAGGATTCTTAATATAAGAACTTACATTCGGAGTAAGAGGAATCCTTTTCACAAATAGTTTCCATTATCTCAGATTTGGTTTCCATCAGCCTCCATTCAACAGTGTTGATCATCTCCACCTCCACTGCTTCGCACTTCCTTATACTCCAAGGTAGCCTTTTCTTGATACTCTAGACTATTTTTTTTTTCTAAGCTTTGGTTTCTTGGAAGTATTGTGTATTCCCTTTTCTAATTTTAGACATTGAACAGCTGGAGGTGTATAAAATACTTATCACTGGGGCCACTTGGTGGATTTATTGAAGTCGAAAAGCTATTGGAGAGAATAAAGCCACCAATTATTCATCCCTCATCAATGTAATTGTTTGTGATTTTCAGGTTTCTAATTAAAATTGGCAAAGTGCAAGTAATCTACTAATTATTATTCATTAGTACATATTGTGTAAAATCTGGTATTCCTTCATTAACCTTGTTAATGATCGTGTTATGGAACCTGATTATTCAATCTTATTTCTTGATTGAAAACTCAATATTGGATGTGAGAATTTCTTGAAGTCCTCATTTGCGTATCATGCTTTGTACTTGTATTGTTCTTAGAATAATAGTCTTCTCTAGACGTGAAAAAATGCTTATTTGCATAACCTCGTCCTAAATGATGAGAAGGCTTCTTGTTTCTTTGGTGTACTGCTTGCTGATTTTTGTTTGCAGCTTGGGGTTTGGCCCTTTTTAGTATGTAACTTCTGGTTTTTCTCCCCTTTGCAAAGAACCATGGCGCATTTTTCAGCATGCCTTATGCAAGTAAATGATGAAACGTTTATGTGGATTCTAGTCATTAGCACTTATCAAAATAAACTGCAGATACTGTGTCATGTTCAATCATTGCTACTTGCCTGTTGATGCCAGGAGAAATTAATAAAATGAGAACACTCAACTTGTTTGTTTAGAGACTCATTTCCTATGACTAGTTTTATCTGTTTTTCCTTGTATTTTGGTTGTTACTCTGGGATCTGGAACAGGTGAACAATCATTAGATTGCTTATCGATGTTCTGTCAGAGACCAAGTATTGCTTATTATAACCTAAAGTATTTCCCTCTACATTGTTTTGTTATCTTCTTTCTGCTTCTCCTCACTGGCTTGATTGCGGCCGCTATGTTTTTGACCAGCTTCAGAGCATTAAGTTGTAATAGTAACAACCTTGACTGTTATAATGCTAAACAATTAGCTTCATGTTGTAAGCTTTTGTTTTCTTTCAGTGTTGATGGACTGAACTTGTGGTCGAGTTTTTCACTTCAAATTCTTTTTTGCACCAATACAACTCTGCCTGAATTATTAGGTCGTATACGTTCCTCAAGCAACTTCATATTCAATGATTAAAATCTTCAATTCCTGTGGAAACGTTGTACGTCTTTCATGAAAATTCAATGAGTACTAGTCATTAGGACTTTGAGGCCGACACGACCATGTTTGTGAGCCAACAGAGTTGGTCCATTAATTGACTAATAAACACGAAAAATGTTTAGCTTTATTTCATGACTGCCTACGTGTAAGTATTGGTCGTCAAGTTTGGGATTAATTTCTAGAAAGTCAGTGAGGAAAAAAACATTTTAGACTCTCGAGACTAAAAAATGTCAAAACAGAGATGTCATCCATGAAAATTCAATGAATTGGACAGTTAATTGACCAATTTCCAAAAGATCAAATATAAAAATTGCTGAATTTCTTTTTCGTGACTCCGAAATGTTGAAATAAAAAACTGCATCGTGTACAGGTTGAAATGTGTTAGTGACTATCAATAGTTTTACAGTGCAACTTAGGACATCAAACTAATGAATTGTAATTATAATAAAAGGAATATTTAATAACAGAGCATTATTTATTGCTATAAAGATATTTAACTAATATCATTATATTTAAAATCTTGACAATATTTATATAAAATTCTAACTATAACCATCTATATTATATTATCATAACAAAATCCTTTGTTTATTGTAGCGATATTTTCTTTTTGAATTAAATTATATTTTGATTAATTATTTAAACACATAATAAAGTATTCCTAAACATCAAATATTTTTTTGACTTACATTTCGTAAAAATTCTTATTTAGGTAGATGAATCAATTTTACTGTTCTTTAAATTTCCCATTGGAGAGAGAATTATACGGATCACCCCCAAAAGTGTTGTAATAATCAGTAAAGCAAATCCATTTTTTCCCCTTTTTTACTGATTCACTTTCTGAAGGCAAAAAGAAGAAAAAAAAATCGAAGAAGAGAGAAATGAGCAATGCAGAACCAGAGCTTCTCACCATTGATCCTCTTGAGCTCAAATTCGCATGTAAAAAAAAAACTCTTCTTTCTTCATCTTCTCTGTTTTCCTTTTTTTTTTTTGTGTGTTACATTTTTTTTTTTTAAATAATTTTTTTTTTCTGTAATGGGGTTTTGATTTGATCAGTTGAGCTGAAGAAACAGATATCTTGTTCCCTTCAATTATCAAATAAAACTGAAAATCATGTGGCATTCAAGGTGAATTTTCGTTTTAATTTTCTGTTTATGATTTTTGATTTTTTCTTTATAAATTTTGACTAATTTATTTTTTTTGGTCAGGTTAAAACGACGAATCCGAAAAAGTATTGTGTTCGTCCAAATACAGGAATTGTTTTGCCTCGATCCACTTGTGATGTCATTGGTAATCACAATATATATATTTTGAATTTTTGTGATATTATTTGTTATTAGTTCGTCTGAAAAGAATGATTTATTGTTATAGTAAAAAATATATATTTACTTCAAAGAGATTTTAGTGTGCGGGATAAGGTGAGTTTGGTTGACATTATAAATTTATCCGGGGATAAATTTACACCGTCAACCAAACAGAGTATAAATGTAATCTTGGATATGGTATCTTATCTTATCAAATTTGAGACTATTTTATTCCATGTGGAAGGTGGGATTAATTAGTTCAAAAATTATAATTTCAGGATAATTTTGTCCGTGTGCAACATGACCCTAATATTCTTACTTCATATGTTCACTTTTAATTATAAAAAAATTTCTTATTTAATTTTTACTTGTTATTTTTGACAAATCAAGGTAGAACGAATTTTCTTTTCCTATTATGATCTCAATTAATTGTCATTGAATTAATGACCTTGAAAAATATAATAAGGGATTACTATATCGAAAAGTATTTTCGTATTACGTGTGACAAGTCAAAACTTGTCAACTAAAAGTGAACGTAGAGAGTATTAGAAATCTTTTCAAAAGTCTTTTCTTTTTTTCTTAAATTTCATGCTTAGAGAAACGATGACTTATAAATTGGAACGTAACAAGTATTTAAATGGTATATTTTTGTCTATGTCCACACTCTCTTATAATAATTTATATCTTATTGTATGCTCCAGGGAAGAAAAACATAGTATTTTTTTTGGTGTATTTAACTTATGCATCAAAAGTTCTCTCTCTTTTTTTTTTTTAACCTTAAGCTCTATATTAATGTCAAATAAATTAAGATGGAAGGAATATTTGGAATTTATCTCGTATAGTAAGTAGAAAGATAGGTGAAAGAACAAGAAAAGGAAGTTATTGATGGTGCTATTTTAACGATTTACGTGATAGCTATGCTGGTAGAAGGTAGCAGGTATCCTGTGAAATTAGTAGAGGTGTGTGCAACCAGCAACTCAGACATCACGATTAAAAGCAAAGCAAAAAAAGAAGAAAATTCAAATCCGGCAAAAACAGAATTATGTGTTATGCCTCAATCCCAATTAAGTTGGATTGATGTATATGAATCCGCACTGTCCATGTTGTTCCGTTTAAGCTCATCAGTGCACCTTAAATGTTAATTTTAACTATATCTTCGTCAAATTGAGATATTATTTCAAGTATCCGTCATGTCCGGTACTTAATCAGCATCATATTATTTATCTCCGTCTAATGGGGCTTGATATGTTAGATGAGGGTTTTCCGAAAACAACCTCTTTATCTCTATAAGATAGTGGTAAGGTCTGCGTACATTTTACCTATCCCAAACCCACTTGTGGAATTCTACTGAGTATGTTATTGTTGGTGTTTTATTATTGATCTGCGTCAGATTTTCTTTTTTCTTGTTTGGTCACGGATATATTATTTAGTAACAATGCAAGCACAAAAGGAGGCCCCTGCTGACATGCAATGCAAGGACAAGTTTCTACTTCAGAGTGTTGTTGCAAGTGCTATTACTAACCCAAAAGACATCACCCAAGAAATGGTAATCATACAAATGACTAGTGTTTTTCTTTGTTTTCAAAAACCGAGTCTGTGAAGACAAATAGAATGTACCTTTATTATCGTATTGAGTTATCGTCAAAAACATATCTGAACTATCACTTTTTCTCTAGTTTCACATCTTAACTATCAATTGTTCTATTTTTCTACTTGAACTCTCATCATCAAAGTTGATTAGGCCAACTATCAGTTCTTCCTGTCTTCAATCCAGACTATCACCATAATCAATTAGGTGTGTTTGAATAAATGTTCAGGTAGGAAAAGGAAATAGCTGATAGTTGAAGTGTGAAACTAACGAAAAAGTGATAGTTCAGATGTGATTTTGATCTTTATTTATATCATATTTAACACACTCTATTGAAATGTTCGATTTTAGAAATGAATGATAAAAGAGTGGATCATGTTTTAGTCATTGTTGTTACACAACCATTTAAGCATAGTGTAATTCATTGATGTGTTTGTAGTTCAATAAGGAACCTGGACGCATTGTAGAAGAGTGCAAATTGAGAGTGGTTTATCTTCCCCCACCACAACCGCCATCCCCCGTGGCTGAAGGATCAGAAGAAGGCTCTTCGCCAAGGCAGTCCTTGACAGAGAATGACAATCAAAATGGTTCTGAGGTTGTTTACTAAATCGTTTAATTCTTATTTATCGCCTTTAATATTCTTTTATATGCTAAATCTTACTCTTAATGAAACTTGATCATTGCAGCTCACAAGAACATTTCTTGAAACCCATGACAAATCTACAGAGGTGAAATTTCTACTACAATTCCATATCGTTCCACACATTTACGTCCCATTTAAGTCACTAACTTAGTTTACTTACGTCCAATTAAAAGTCAATAATATGCATGTATATAGATTTATTTATAGGAATGTCGAGGTTAGGTTTGTATACGTTCTATACCTGTGTTATCTAGAGTCGTCGATGATTTTTGAAGCCCATTTAAAAAATGAGTTTCTTAGCCCGACCTGAATAAACCTGCTAATTTGAAGGGCTTTTGCAATATGAGTTGGGCCAACCCGTGGCTGAATTAAAAAATAATTAAAAAATAAAAATAAAATAGAGTATTAAAAATAATAAGAGTTCCAACTCAAAGTTCATTTAAAATTTTTAAATATTAAAATTTAGATACAAATTATATT
>JAPFFP010000103.1:2207047-2221146 GCA_026153255.1 Solanum medicagineum
GTGAGATTGGGAGAGGGAGGAGAAAAGCGAGCGAGATCGAGAGGAGGAGAGATGCGAGCGAGAGATGATAGAGAATGGAGAGAGGTGAATTGTATAAGTATATCTATCGCAAAGAGAGAGAGAAGAGAGGCGAGATAGAGGAAGAGAGGAAAGAGAAAATAACAACAAAATCTAAAGTAACGTTATAAATTGTAATTTTTTTAAATTATAATGGTGTAATACAAATACATATTATAGGTTTGTGGAGCACTAGTATTTATTATTGCATACATTAATGTAAAGGGGATTCTTGTCCCTTCCTTTGCATTATGCTTATATAACCTTAGTTATAATCATCCTTTATATTCTACGATTTATATTAATAAAATTTGACTATTTAGATATAATCCATTTTAAGGGGAAAAAAGATTTAACTATAATTTAGTGCCTAATTAATTATTTTCGACATCTTAAGTTTTAAGACAAGTGGCCAAACATAACATGTCCATTGAAGATCCTTAAAAGTCGAAAAAGTTAACTTATAAAATAATAATTAACAACCCTTTATATAAAAATTAGTTTAAATTAAGTCCACTAATTACTTGATTCATTGATTATGAAATTGCTTACGCCATCCTAATTGGAATAATTTATTATAAGCAATCACAAACTTAGAGCCAAGTATATTTGTCATAATATATACGGGATAAACTCCAAAAAGTTAAAAATAAATGCATGTTGTCTCTTTTTGAAACAATTGTTTGATGAATGATACATTTTCTGATGTTTTTTTTTTTGCTATATATATATATATATATATATATATTAGTTTTTAAACAATATAATAATTAAATTTTATTTATGATAAAAAGTCAGATCATAATCTAAAATTTTATAGAGTTTATACAACAATCAAATAATTTGTCAGTCGTAACGAATGTATTTGCATGATTTCTATACGGAAGCATTAAACAATGCTATTGCGTTTAGATTTATGAAAAAATTGAGATTCTACTTAATTACTAACTAAATGTAGCAATATTTTGATTTCAAAACATAGAGGAATATATTGTATTCACATACATAATAAGTGTATCTATCAATGCATGTACCACTGAAATACACTCTATCAACGCATATAACAATAGCGAAATACATTGTATTCACATACTTAATAAGTTTATCTTTATTTATACAATATCTCTTCCTAACTGTATATGCGTGAATAATAAGTATATTTGTAAAGATATGTTATAAAATTTAAACTATCATCATATTATGTAGTAACTTTTTCTAAAACTATCACTATTTCGAATAAATATAAAACCTTAACTTCTTGTGTCACACATATTTATTTCTTTTAAATCTAAATGGTATAAAAAAAAATGGGGGTTGGGGGGGGGGAACATTTTCATAAATTTGCCAAATAAAGCAGGAGAGTTTTTTTAATTTTATTTTGCTAACCCTTATCCATCATCTAGCTAATTATAAGCTATTACTTGTTAGAGGTGGGCAAATTCTTGTATCTCTATCTCTCTCTTCAATTATAAATCATTTTTTTATCATTAATAAAATAAATAAACCAAAATTATTGGAGTGGACTTTAAATCAAAAAAAAATATTTTTTCTAATTTTATGATATTTTTTAAATTCATTTGTGAATGGCTCTTGGACCTCGTGAAAGAATAGGAAGAAAATTATTAGTACTATTTTTTTTAAATATATAAGTCCACTTCTATAGTACTATTACTAATTATGTTTATATATATGTTGACACATGTATAAGTTGTAGAGTGATGACTAGGCAAACATATAAGTATAGAATTTTTGAATTTGACTAATACTAATCATGGGTGGATGAATGATTTATGAAGATATATAGCCCATTAAAACCGACCATATAATATAATTTTATAATTTTAAAAATAATAATTATTTGTGAAATTTTAAATGATAATGTAGAAATTATCATGATTTTCAATAATTATTCTATTGAAAATTCAATAAAAATCTTGAGATTTTGATGACTCAAATGTGAAAAAATTGCTTTTTGAGAAATGATAAACACAACCGCTTATCAACAAAATATGATGAAGAAATTTGATTAGGCTTTTGGTCCTTCGATTTTCGAGAAGTTTGGTGATTTCGATGAAGTTTGATAATTTTGATACTTTGCGAAATTGTTGGAATAATATTTTGATGAGGTGAAAAATATTGTGATAATATTTATTCTTCACATGTAAGAAAAATGATTTTAACTGTACTTTGATGAGCAACATATTAAAGTATCTTTGTTCATGCACGGTGATAGAATTTCGACTATCAAAGTATACAACTTCTTATCAACAAAATATCGTGAAAAAATTTAATTAGGCTCTCAATCCTTCAATTTTTGATAAACTTGACGATTTTAAAGTTTGATACTTCGCGAAATTATTGAAATATATTTTGATTAGGTGAAGGAGTGTGACAATACTCATTCTTTACGAGTAAGAAAAAAAGTTTTATCTGTACCTTGATGAGCAACACATCAAAGTATATTTTTCATACACTGTGAAAGAATACGACTATTAATTATCAAGAAATTCTTATTCAATAAATATGTGTGTTGGAATATAATTAAATTTAAATTAATGTATATTAAAAATTCATTGAAGAACGAAATATTTTTTAGATGTCAAGAATTTTAGTTTCGAACTCCCTATAATTCTTTTTTGGTACTTTTTTTTCCTTTAGTTTTTGAACGTTGGATTTGGTAAGTCAACACCTATTATTGATTTATTCATTAAGAGCCACAAATTATGTGGTCGAAAATTTATTCGTACCAAATATAATAATGTCTTCACAAACAAACGTGTCAAATAGTTGTACATTTTCACTTTTTTGTTTATATTTTTTAATTTTTTTATGATATTCATTTTATTTTATGTGTTTTTTCTGACAAATTTGGCTAATTTAACTCATTACGGACCATTCCCCCTCAGGCCCTCACCTTGTTAAAAAAAGAAAAAAAGAAAGATTGTTATATACTCCTTTATTTAATATTAAGGTTATACTCGAATAAATATAGACGGATAATTTAAAAAAAAAACATGTGTAACATGTTAATATTTTTCAAAGTATATTTTTTTAGTTTAAAATAAGCGTTTTTCCAGAAAGGAATAGATAAAAGGAGTAGAATATATATATATATAATGAAGTTTATGTATATTAAAAGTAATTTAATTTTTTTCTTTATTTTTATAACCACATAAGTTTCACGTAACTAGCATGTTTAAGTCCCCCCTCCCCCCTAAATTTCAATTTAAAATTCTTATTTTTCTGTTCGATCAAATATGTTCACATAAATAATATGCATGGTTGTATATGAGGTTGATTTTTTTTTCAAGTGCCAAATATGCGATCTTTTTGTTGTTTGCTTTTTAAGTAAAGATGAGATCGATTTGAAATGATTGCAACCTTACATTTTAATATTAATCGGAATCATTTCATCTAAAATTATTTTTTTAAAAAAATTAATTACTAAATTATGTTATTTTCAAATATTACTATCCACTAATAATTCCATACTTTTGCGTCAACCCCTATCTTAGAATGATTGGATTGTTTTTTTTGTCATGCAACAAATTCCACACAACTACTTTAGATCATTTAATGGCTAGCAACAAAAGATTTAATTTCTGTATATGCTGAAGATTAAATTGCATGTTCTAATATTGATGCACATGAGTCATGACCCATTCTTAAAGGCTACATTTACTCACAAGATTCTTATATGAGTGTACAAGATCTTTGGATATGCATGGTTGTGTTCAAAGAGTTAAATAAGTAAATAAAATTGATTTATATATTTCTGATCGTTTAAACTTTTAGATGAGTTGATGATACATTTGAATATGGTAAAGATTATGAATTCAGATCACACAAACATTAAAAAGAGAGAGAGAGAAAAGTGTGCAACATACACAAACATATATATATATTTTACTGTTTGACAAATGAAAAGTAGTAAGCTCACATACGATAAGGTGTGCTGCGATATAACATATATAACTAGTTAAATGAAAATGTGTTGGATTTTTTAAAATGTTTTACATGAGAAGGTCATACATTTCAAAAAATCGCAACAACTGCATCTCATTCTCAAGTGCATTTGGATCCGCTATATGAATTCTTGCTAGCATCTGGATGAATTTATTTCAAGCAAGTACAATCTGTATTACGAGGATTCATCATAATGAATAGGAAAGTTCTAAATTTGATGCCACCCTATCATAATCCTCTTTCGTTATTCAGACTTGAAACAGACAATGTGAGTAAGCTCATACAAGCGAAAGTCATTTCACAAAAATATTGTAAAAAAGAAGTACTAGAAAAGGTAAAATATTTTTTTTAATAAACTCAAAAGTACCTTAAAATGCTAAACTATACTTGGGGTATATCCTAACTTTCCTTTAACAAGGTAAATATATAGAGTAAGAGTTCATGTGGAAGTTACTATCAATAATTTTATCTTTTAGACAACTTTTCATCCAACAAAAAAAAATTAATTAAGGGGGCAAAAAGGAATGACAAACCTGGGGGAGTTGCTACTGCCATTGAAAGTGGACCATGTAGAATATAAAATTTCAAATGTATTAAAAAAGTGGCTAAAAAAAGCAATTGAGCTGTCCCATGGCCATGGCTATAAAAGGGCAATGGAATCATTGAATCTATATCATGGCCTTTGTATCATCAATCTTCTTCTAGCTCCCAAAAAGAAAATAAAAATATTACACTTTCCATATTAATCTTCTTTTTCAAAGTTTTCTCATTGCTCATTGGGTCCAATTTTGTGGCTAAAAATTAAAATTTGCAAAAATGGCACTTCCTGAGACACAAAATGATGCAAAGACTCTCCCTGATGCTTGGGATTACAAAGGGAGGCCATCTCTTAGGTCTTCCTCTGGTGGTTGGTCTAGTGGTGCAATGATTTTAGGTGTGGCTTTGCTTTTTTTTTTTTCTCTCTCTGTCTCTTTATTTTAGTAGTTTTTACATTAAACATTTATAGTCAAATCAGTTCAACTCAGCTAAAACTAATCGAACTTGATGGACGTATCTTTTTTCCTTTTGAGATGGTATTTTGAGTATAGCTAGCCACTACCTACCTATCTACCTCGTAGGACGTGAGTCCAGTTTTGTATGAATACACGAGATAAAGTCCTCCTATCTAAAATCATGTTAATGGTAGCATTATTCAACGGTGATCTTGTGTAAACATGATACTTATGGGTCATATTCATCCAACCCAACTAAGAAGAATCGAACCTAATGGTTGTCTTCTTCTTTCTTTCTTTTTTTGTCCCCCTCTTTTGGAGGGTACTTGAGTAGTAGTAATAGGGACCTACCTCGTAGGACATTGACCTAACTACTCGATTCTTATATGAATGTACAAGAAATGGTGCTCCCAGATGCCTTTGGTTGTTTGTGAGAAAAGATTCTTGTCATAACGACAAATCCAACATCTGAATCTTTCTATTCAGAATACATAACGTCTAAATTTTGCCTTTATTATTATTTTATTAATGTTCTTGATTTTCGAATTATAGGTGTCGAAGCTGTGGAGAGGCTAACCACACTAGGCATTGCTGTAAACTTGGTGACTTATTTGACTGGAACTATGCATTTAGGCAATGCTACTGCAGCCAACAATGTCACCAATTTTCTTGGAACTTCTTTCATGCTCACTTTGTTTGGTGGATTCATTGCTGACACTTTCCTTGGAAGGTTTGTTTTTATTAACTCGTTATAACATGTTACTTACTACCGTAAACAACTTCTCTATCTCTATGAGGTAATAGTAAGGTCTGCGTACATTTTGCCCTCATCAGACCCTCCCCAGACCCCACTTATGGGATTCCACTGGATATGTTCTTGTTGTTATTGTGTTATAACATGTTACTTACCATTTATCAAATAGTCAGTATTAAAAAAAATGAAATTTTGATGGACGTATGACAAATTTCCATTGAGACGAGGGCTTTCCGAAAACAATCTTTCTATCTCTATGAGATAGTGGTAATATCTGCGTTCATTTTATCCTCCTCAGACTTCACTTGTGAGATTCCACTGGATATGTTGTTGTTGTATGTCGTAGGTAGAATTACTTAAATTCTTATTTATTTATTTTTATTAAATGCAGGTATCTTACAATTGGAATATTTGCCACAGTACAAGCAATGGTAAGTATCCCAAAAAAGAAATAAAAATTTCCATTCATATTTTTGAGTGCTATTATCACATTGGACTTAATGGAGTCATCAAAAAAGACTTTTTCTTTTGTCATCAAATCAACAATTTTAATTCTTCTCATTATGTGGAGGAAGAAAAATTGATGTGTGTAATTTTAAATGCAATATGTGATGAGGAAGTTCGAAATTGTTTTAATTTCGTTCAAGAAAATAATCATATTATAATTGTTGTGAAGAGGAAATTTGAGAAAGTGAAAATCAGAAAACTTGAAATGACAATTTGGTTTTAATTAATTTGTTGTGAAGAGGAAAATCTAATATGGATGAAGAAGATTAATGATGATTAGACAAAGAGGAAAAAAGAGGGAGGAATTAATATTAAATTAAAAAATTTAACTTTTATATATATATATATATATATATATTAATAACGTGTTTCTTTCTTTTTTTATTTATTTACACTATCAATATAATTTAACCTGTTATAGAGATTACCTGATGGATGATATTATGTAAATCACCAAAATCAGGACAAAAATAGTATTAAATCATAAACTCGTAATTTCAAAAAATATTGGGGGTTCTATGGTGAAAAATAAAAATAATAAAAATTGAACCAATCAAATTTAATCTTGAATTTGTCTGGAATGAAATGATTACTTGAATCTTTTTTTTTTTGGCGAAGAGTCGGAAATAATCTTTCTACTTTATACAAAGTAGTCAAGTATAAGACTTGTGTACATCTGACTCTCCCAAACTCCACTTATGAACTCACTGAATATATTGTTGTCGACTATTTAGCTTCTACGTTTATTACTATTATCTGAATTGATAATATAAACTATTTTTATACTGTTAGCATCTGACTCTCCCAAACTCTACTTATGAACTCACTAAATATATTGTTGTTGATTATTTAGCTTCAACGTTTTTATTATTATCTAAAAATTGATAATATAAACTATTTTTCATAGCATACATAAATTAAATTTTCTTTGTTATGATGAATATATAGGGTGTGACAATCTTGACCATATCGACAATAATACCAAGTTTGCGACCACCAAAATGTGATCGAGACAGCCCTTCATGCATCCCGGCCAACAGCAAGCAGCTCTTGGTCCTACACATGGCCCTATACATGACCGCCCTCGGCACGGGGGGTATAAAATCGAGTGTCTCGGGATTTGGGACGGACCAATTCGATGATTCCAACGATAAGGAAAAAGGTCAAATGATAAAATTTTTTGATTGGTTCTTTTTCTTCATAAATGTTGGTTCACTAGGTGCAGTGACAATACTGGTGTATGTCCAAGATAATTTGGGAAGGGAATGGGGTTATGGATTTTGTGCATGTGCAATTGTGACTGCACTTGTGATATTCTTAAGTGGTACAAGAAAATATAGGTTTAAAAAACTTGTTGGAAGTCCATTGACACAAATTGCATCAGTATTTGTGGCTGCTTGGAGGAATAGGCATTTGGAATTGCCTTCTGATTCTTCACTTCTTTATGAAATGGATGACAATGTTTTTGGTGAAGGAAGCAAGAAAAGAAAGCAAAAATTGCCTCATAGCAAGGAATTCCGGTAAGTTCTAAGTTTTCCTACTGAAAAAACGTGAATTTTTTATAATTAAGCTAGGCGAGCTTATCTTCTTTTATTACTATTGATGAATTCATGCCATTGTCGCTCATCATCTGCTGATGATCATAGCTTATAGTGAATCGTCCTTTTATGAAACCAACTGAAAGCAGCCTTTGGTGCTTAAGTTAAAAAAAAACAAGAAATTGCAAATGGAACGAGAAGGAAAGAAAAAATTACATTTAATCTCCATAAAAACACATATCATTGTCACTCATAATTCGTTGATAGCTTGTAGTGAACAGTCCTATTTTGAAACCAACTCACAGCAGCATTTGGTACTTAAGTAAAAAAAACAAGAAATTACTAATGGAACGAGAAGAAAATGAAAAATCACATGTTAATCCCCGTAGAAACAAAATTTTTGAGTAGTTTACGTGTTTATAACTTTATTGTGTAAATATTGTTTATACACTCATCATCTGCTGATAGTTTGTAGTGAACGGTCCTATTATGAAATGAACTGAAAGCAACCTTTGTACTTAAGTAAAAAATAAGAAATTACTGATAGAACGAGAAGAAAATAAACAATCACATGTTAATCACTATAGAAATAAAATTTTTGAGTAGTTTATGTATATATATTATAACTTGATTGTGTAAATATTGTTACGTGTTCAATCTATACAACTTAACAATTTAGTTATTAACAAATTAAAGAGAGTAAATACTCTATAACATGTTAGATTTTATTGATAGTATAAAGATTATTTGAATCAAGAATCATTGTTTTATTATTTTCATTTCTTTTTTCTTCTTACTTCTATTTCTTCTATCCAAATTCTTTATTTTTTTTCGTTTTATAAAAAGTTGATTCCTTTTTGAATCATGAATAATTTTGGACGAAGGCAAGAAGACTAATATAAGCCACAAGTGAGAAGCTTTTTTAAATTGAAATATTGACTTTGTCACTTCAATTATTTTGCAAAATATTATAAAGTAAGTGTATATAAGTAGGTGATAGTTATTTTTCTAAAAAAATAAATTATAATAATAAGTAGGTGCCAAGCATTGAACTTATCCCTAGACCCCAATATATATAGTTGGCCAATATTTGATAGCTACCATTAACCAATTAATCAACATTTATCATCAAATACCTAAAAATATTGTGAGATACTTTGGATATTTGACTTAGTATTATATGTATATAACATGTAGATCCACTCCAACTTTATTTTCTTTTTATTTTTAATGTTCTATTATGTCTTTAAGGTATATATATCAACGGTATAATATGATTTTTTTATACCATAAATATATTTTCACATGTTCTTTAATTTACTATTAAATCGAGTTTGATGTACTTACTTGACCTGATTATATAAATATATGTTACGATAAATGTTTAGGATTTAAATACACCTTATGCAACTTGAAATCAGATTAATCGATAGTGCACACTGAGCTGATAATTGAAAAGAAAAATGTATATCCTATGGTTAACCTGAATAAATGTCCATTCAATGGTAAATTTAAGATAGTTGTTAGATGTATAACCATGTATAATTAGTGTATATTCAATGTATACTATCTCAAAAAAGTAAACTTTTTTCTTTTTTTCTTTTTAGATTCTTGGACAAGGCAGCCATTAAGGAAGATGTTGTTGAAACTAATGCAGTAAACAAGTGGAAATTGGCAACATTAACAGATGTTGAAGAAGTAAAATTGGTAGTGAGAATGCTACCAATTTGGGCCACAACAATTATGTTTTGGACTTCTTATGCCCAATCTACCACATTTTCTGTGGCACAAGCAACCACTATGGATCGTCGCATCGGTAAATCGTTCGAAATCCCCCCCGCCTCGCTCACCGCGTTCTTCGTGGGGAGCATCCTCTTGACCATAATTTTCTACGATCGAGCCATCGTTCCTATTTGTCGACTCGTCGCGAACAAACGCCATGGGCTCACCCCATTGCAAAGGATTTTCCTAGGGTTAATCCTTTCAATTTTAGCCATGATTGCATCTGCCTTAACTGAGGTTAAAAGATTAAAGGCTGCCCACTTAAATGGTTTAACAAATAGCCCAAATGCCACAATTCCACTAAGTGTATTTTGGCTAATTCCTCAATTCTTGCTTATTGGGGCAGGTGAAGCCTTTACATACATTGGCCAATTGGATTTTTTCTTAAGGGAATGTCCAAAAGGGATGAAAACTATGAGTACTGGCCTTTTTTTAAGTACAGTTGCATTGGGGTTTTTCTTTAGTTCAATTTTGGTTACAATTGTACATATGGTCACTGGGACAAAACATCCATGGATAGCTGATAATTTGAATCAAGGGAAGCTCTATGATTTCTATTGGCTATTGGCGATATTGTGTGTGTTGAATTTGATGGTTTTCTTGTTTGTGTCGGCAAAATACGTGTACAAGGAGAAGAGGCTTGCAGCAATGGGGATCGAACTCGAGGACTCTGGACCGGTTTGCCACTAAGATAGAGGACAACACTATGTCACTACAGGGAAAATATGAATTTCAACCACCTTTTCATCGAAAGCTCGTTGAAAAGCATTTTTCTCACAGTGGATCCATAAAAAAAGAAAAAGGAAAAAAAGACACTTTCTTCATTTTTTTTCCCTCTTTTTTTTTTGGATTTTATTAACTTTTGATTTTTCTTTGATTGAGCTTGAATAACTCTTTTTTTGGGAGAGTTATGTAATATAACAACCTTGTTTTATATATGTAACAAAAAAATGGGAAAGAGCTTAGGTAATGAAAAATTATAAAGCTCTTTTTCAATGTTTTCTTTCCTTTTTATTGTATAACACAATAATGTAATGCAATGCAATACAGTACAAGGGTTTCATAGTTTATGAATTTTTTATATTTTGTTTTTGTTTTTTCTAGTTATTGGATCTAATCCTCCACAAAAGTAAGAAAGTCTGCATATTTTGATCAGGTGAAAACTAGGTTGTTCCCTTAGTGAAATTGAGAATAGTTAAGCCAAAAGATCTCGATTCAAGATAGATTCATGAGGAAGTGGCATCTCCGTAGGATCTATTCGCGCACTTACTACATGACCATAATCACAAGAACGACATAATGTATATTTCAAATATTGTTTTTCAACTTCGATAATTATTTTTTATTTCAAATTTCAATCAAACCATGTCCCAATGTCGACTGAGAGTCTACAAATATATTATCTGATATTTATAATATAATTGCTAATCTACTAAAAATATTTGTCCCAAAAAGAGATGCACTATGAAAATAGATAGAGATTGTTTAGGAGTGCGTGGGTTGTGGGGGTGGGGGAGGTATGAAGGTCTTAAAAAGTCTTAGGGACGAATTAAAATATCAAAAATACTTCAATAAAAATAAGCCTTTGAATTTTAATCGGAACTTACTACGAGTGGCTTCACGGATCGTAAAGCTTTTCACGGTTCGTGAGAGTGAATTGTCCCAGCGATGAAAATTTTGCAAATCTTGATTGTGCCTAAATGGTCTGGGCTTGGGCTACATAAATGGGCCGGTTGGTAAAGCTGGATTGTTGTGGGCTTAAACTACAAGCATAAGAAGAGAAGAGTTGCATAAATAACCAAATTGGACCACCATTATTTAAATAAAGCCCATAAGTGGTAGTACACAAATTGGTACTATTTTTTAAGCGATGCACAATCTGAAAATTTTTGCCAATATATAAACAAAGAAATATTTGAAAGACTTAAAAAATGCAAATTCTTTTAAGGGAAATTTACGAAAGTACACATATTATGTTTCACTATTTTCAAATATTCTCTACTATTTATACAAATTTCTAAAAATTCTCTTTTCGTTAGTGTATCCGCATAAATGACTTATGAATCATGTATGAGTTTCAGTATATCTGCATAATGACCACTTATGAATCATGTATGAGTGTCAGTGTATCCGCAAATCATGACTAGTATATCTGCAAATCATGACTTATGAATCATGTATGAGTGCCAGTGTATCCGCATAATGGCCACTTATGAATCATGTGTGAGTATCAGTGTATCCGCATAAATGGTCAGTGTATCCTTATAATGTCATTTTAAGGGATTTTAGTAAATATGCAAATAGTTGAAGTTACTTTATTTCACTATGGGATTTATGTAACTTATATATGTTTAAACCTTTAACTTATGAAGGTAAATTTAGCATTTATTAGCCACTTTAAGATCGTGCTTTTGAAAAATAGTTATTATAATAAAATTTCGTATTGATTATGGTATTTTTAAAATATGAAGGTTAAAAAGCTCTTTATGAATTTTATTGAGGTAAGTGCACAATTAATTTTTTAGCGAACCGCTAGTAAAAGTATAGTCGAAGAAGTTGATCTTTCTTTAGTCTTTACATATTGCACGTTTAAAATTTATCAATTTAAATGTTTAAAAATATCATCGAACGCCTAAAATGTTGAATCTTTTTCTTCTTTTTTTCAATAAATAATAAAAGATTCTAATCGAGGTCAGCTTAGATTTCAATTTTGTGGGTTGATTCTCCACTAAAGTCAACCAATTAGCTTTTTCATCAGCTAATGGAAACTTGTTACCTAATGGATTATTAATGTTAATTAATTATTAATGTTAATTAATACTCAATCCAATCCAATCAGTCAGATTAGGTTAACTCCGTCTATTAATAAATTCAAATCCATAAGATAGGTAAACATATTATAGAATAAAATAAAAAATGATATAAGAAAAGGGGAGTCGAGAAACAAGAAAGGAAAAAATATATATATAAAAAGGTGAGTAAGTTGAAATGAGAAAAATATTTTTGTTTTGATTTTGTGAAAAAAGCCAAATATATCATAAACTATTTAAAAAGTTACTTTATTCTTCATGTTTGATTTAAAAATATGGTCCAACTAATAAAATGGCTTTCAAACCAACCAACAGGAGTATAACATCTATCATACAACGTCTCAAACAGAATTATTTGAATAGTAGAATGATAGCTATTATTATACGCAAATTCAACTAAGGACAAGAACTATCCCACTGACTATCAAACTCTAACATACAGGTCCGCAAAATATCCTTGATGACTTGGATAGTACGTTCTGATTGGCCATCGATCTTGGGATGAAACACCATACTCGAATCAACCTAAGTGCCTAATTCTCTTTGAAACGCTCTCCAAAAGTCGAAAGTAAACTGTGAACCACAATCTAATATAATAAATACTGATAAATACCATTTCTTACTAACAATAAAAATGATAGTTCATAATTATTCTAAGTAACAATTTATAGTAGATAACAAATTAATTCTACATGGGACAAAATGAAGGATTATCTTTTGTTAATTAATCACACCCGTGAAGCAAACGGACAAAAATGTAAATATATTATCAAAGTAATTATAATCCAATATATATATTTTAGTTTTAAAATAAAGAAATTAAAGAACCTTTAAATCTAAATTCACTTCTTCAAATATTAGGCGTATTTTCACTCCTTGTCTGACTTCTTAAGGATCTGCATGGGGTCTATATCTAAATTATGTTTTTGACCAAATTTGTACTTCAAAAAATTAGTTGAAAGAAGAAGAATTTCCAGAAATTCTATTTGTTTCTCCAAAAATGAAGTATTCTATTAATCAATTTATTTTCTAATTTTCATGATTCAAATTTTATAAAATAAGTATTTTATTCAATTACATAATTTTTTTCTTCACTATATATTTTTGCTAGATATAATTTCGATTATTGAAGGAAAAAACTTAAAGATTCACTTTTTATCAAAAAACAGAAAGATCGTGCAATTTAACTAATTCATATAATTTTGAGCAAAAATTATTAATATTACTCAATTTTTAATTATAAGAACAACTTATCTGGCCCTACTTATGAAAAAAAATAATATTTCGTACAAGAATCAGCAAAATTCGTACCAAGAAATTGAAAAGGACAGATAAGTAAAAATTAAAAATTAAAAATTAAAAACTGAAAGTTCCGTACCACTTGAAGTATCCTTAAAAAAACATAAAACATAAAATAATTCCCACTTATAAAAAAATTATTCCAACTTTTCTGCTAATAGAATTAGTCATAATAATTAAAAAAAAAGTCCAATGAAAGAAAATGTCCTAATATAAAAAGTGAGCAATTAAAACAAAAATATCTTTGTATAATATTATTTTTATTCAAACATCAAAATCAACACAACTAATTAACAATTTTTTTTAATGTTATATTATATATTTTTTTAGATTACTGACTCTTAAAACTCCATATGGCCAGTATTTCACAATTTCAGTTCATCTGACTCCCCCC
>JAPFFP010000103.1:2228299-2240912 GCA_026153255.1 Solanum medicagineum
TCTTCAAATGAAGAAGAAAGAAAGAGATGAGGGTATTTGGAAATTGGGGGCGCGTGCCCCCACGCGCCCGGTTGGGAAATTTATATTTTATTTTTTATTTTTTTTTAATTTATTATTAGAGGTGTTTAAAAGGTCGTAAAAATAAATATTTGACTCAGTGATTAAATTGACACCGTGGAGGGTAAAAATTGGGTGTCAACAGTGCCATTAAGAGACATGTCACATGTTGTGATGAATACTATAATTCGAGGATCATGTCGCACGCCGTAATGAATATTATGATTCGAGGGTCATATCCCACACCACGAAAAAAATTATAATTCTAGGATCGTGTCGCACGTTGCGACGGATGCATGGACTAAAAGTTCTCCATGGGTCTTGGATTGAGAGACAGTGGGCAAAAAAATATATAGAATGCCCACGAAATATAGTGGTCTTGATCTTTTGCGCTTCATAAGAAAAATCTTACAAAAATATCCTTTTTTCATTTTAAGTTGAATCAAAGTACACTTCTTATGGAGCATTTTTGTAAGATATTTCTTATGAGGCGCAAAATATCAAGACCACCTCTTATGGGGGGTATTTTTGAACATAACCTGACAACGGGTGTGTGTCACTATATCAGACATGCATCATTATACTTTACATTGCATTACAAATCTTTATCATTTATGAACTTGTGAATGCCTTTTTATTAAACTTATGATGGATAAACTTAATCCTAGTGTTGCTGATTTATAATTAATTAAATGGTGTGTTATTATTGAGTTATATGATATGTACAGTTGTACACTGTGAACTGTTAGATTAAGATGATTTTACGCAGGTTGTAGTTTTGAAGGTTCGATTGGAGAATTTTTAATGTTGTATGAAGATTATCTTAAATAAATAAATAATCCATAATAAGAAAAATGAAGCTCAAACTACAATACATAAAATATACTGATAATATAGAAAGTCATTACAATATCACTTGCATATACATATACAATTATCATAAACCAAAAATCCATATTCATATAATAGGAAATCTAAGAAATTGTTTTTCATACCCTCTACAACTCTTAATACATACATCAATACAAACATGATACACATAATAATCATTTTTCTCATTTTTACACTCATTTTCAAGAATACAAGCTTTAACACAAACTTTTTCATCTTCAATCTCAATATTCATCACTAATTCTTCATGATGATTGTTTGTCAAAGAAGAAGAAGAAGTTAATAGAATTAAAATAAAAATCAAAAAGAAAAAAGCAGTAAGGTTCTGCCTTATTTTCATATTTTTGCAGAAGTCCAAAAATTATATATAGAGAATTTTGGAATAATAATATTGATGATCATAACTTGTATGGTTTTGATGTGTATTTATACTTGACAATTTTGATTTGTCCAATAATTAAGCAAATGATTTGTCAAAGATTTTCAGTGATAAACATAAAAGATAATTAAGCACCAAGACAGATCTCAAATCCCAAGAATAAACAACTCTCCAATTTATATGGCAGTGTTTGAATTACCACAGTCAATTTTCTTACGATCCTTTAAATATTCCAAATTATTAATTTTTATAAACTATTACATATATTATGGAGTTTTTAAATATATAAATTTTTTCTTATAAAAGTTAATAATTCTTTCAAAATTTATGCTTATAATTTAAAAATTTTATACACGTAAAGTAAGAAGAAAGGAGTATACGTCATAACCAACATGAGTTGCGATGCACTGGTGGAAGTGCTTCACTCTTAATCAGAGATCTCGGCTTCGAGCCCTAAGAATGGAAAAAATCCTATTGGGAGCGTCACTTCCAAAATGGGTCTTGTAGCGCGCGATTCAAATTTAGTCATGACTCCACGAACTCCGAACATCGAATGAAAAATAAAACTCCACGAACTTCGAACACTGGATAAACAATTAAAAAAAAAGTATATGTCATAGAAATTAGTAGATTGGATCATGCTTCTTGTCAAAGATGTAAGCATTAATTGTAGCTGACACTTCATTCAATAGCTACAGCTAGAGGTGACTTAATTTGTACTTGTAATTTGAGAAAAAATAATGAAAAAAAAAGAGATCAAAAAATAATAATGAACATGCAATTGGATTTAATATATATTTGTGTTAGTAAATATATATTAAAAAAATAGTAATTATATTTTAGTTAGTTAAATCTAAATAGTTGATATATTCAAATCGGACCTATCGTAATCCATTCAAGTAATAACTTAAAAGAAATAAAGATAAGTTGGATTAAGTATTTCAAAATCCAACTATTATGTTTGTGATATTTAAGTGGAGAAGAATAGTTTATTTATTGAGTTTTTTTGTCGTTTTTATCTGTTCAGGAGAAAGGTAAGTTGTCTTTCTTTGATCCTCCTTATCGAGCAGGGAAGAGAATAAAAATGGACCACAGATCCTGACAGACACATCTTTTACCTTCTGGGAGGGTACTCCGAGTGTGATTTGTATGTTATGTATGACTGTGTCTAAAGATATATCAATTATTTTTTGCTTTTTTTTTTATATGCCACTCTGTCAGTAAGGAACGAAAGAATCAAGTTTTTTGTGATGATGTATTTGATTTTCTTTTCGCATATTTTAAGCTCTTTAAGTACTTGGTTACATGTTAATTATATTAATAATAATAATAATTATTCTCTTTGATTCATCGTAATCTCACAAGAACCATATGAGAGGAAAAATAGGCTAGGAAAAACAACGCAATATACAATAATAAAAACGAAATAAAAGATAAAAGATTCTACGGAAGTAACAAAATAGTATTATTATAATAGTAATTGTTTAAGATTACAAGCACTTATAAATATTCAATTATTAATTTTTTAAAAAAAAAATTATACTAAAAAAATACGATAAATAATTTTAAGATGTAAGGAATAGTCACAAGTTGACTTGACAGTCAAGTTGATCTTATAATTTAATAAAATAAAATGTTGTATTGGATTTCTATTCAGCTTGAAAAGAGATCAACTGCGTGCATAATGACAACTCATTAATTAATAAATTATCTTCATTAAAGACTCTGTAAATTATAAATATTTTATTCTAATTAAGTCTTCAATTTGTTGAATGTAATAAAATAAAAAGGACTAATAAATTATATATGTCACATGAAGTATATTTATTGAGTGCAAATATGAACAAATAGGTAATTAATATACATAAAACTCAATTCATTGAGTGCGTTTTATGAACAAATAGGTAATTAACATAAAACTCATTCATTGAGTACGTTTTTTGAACAAATAGTTCATTAACACATAAAACTTATTCATTGAGTGCGTTATGAACAAATAGGTCATTAACACGTAAAACTACCTCATTGAGTGCGTTTTACGAATAAATAGGTCATTAACATATAAAACTAATTCATTGAGAGCGTTTTATGAATAAATAGGTCATTAACACATAAAACTCATTCAGAGAGCGCGATTTATGAACAAATAGATTAACACATAAAACACAATTCATTAAGTGTGTTTTATGAACAAATAGGTTATTAACACATAAAACACAATGCATTGAGTGTGTTTTATGAACAAATAGGTCATTAACACATAAATCTCATTCATTGATTCGTTTTATGAACAGATAGGCCATTAACACATAAAACTCTTCATTGAGTGCCTTTTATGAACAAATAGGTCATTAACACATAAAACTCATTCATTGAGTGCGTTTTATAAACAAATAGGCCATTAACACATAAAACTCATTCATTGAGTGCCTTTTATGAACAAATGGGTCATTAAGACATAAAACTCATTCATTGAGTGCGTTTTATGAACAAATAATCCATTAACACATAAAACTCATTCATTGAGTGCCTTTTATGAACAAATAGGCCATTAACACATAAAACTCATTCATTGAGTGCCTTTTATGAACAAATAGGCCATTAACACATAAAACTCATTCATTGAGTGCGTTTTATGAACAAATAGGTCATTAAGACATAAAACTCATTCATTGAGTGTGTTTTATGAACAAATAGGACATTAACACATAAAACTAACTTATTGAATGCTTTTTATGAACATATGGGTCCTTAATACATAAAACTCATTCATTGATTGTGTTTTATGAACAAATAAGTCATTAAAACATAAAACACATTTATTTAGTACGGTCTATAAATAAATAGACCATTAACACATAAATCACATTCACTGAGGATGAGGGATTTGGCGAGTTCTGTTCTGTTTGGGCTTGGGTGGGTTATGTGGGTATACTGCCCCGTTTCATATTAAGTTAATTGTTCTAGAATTTTTCATGTTTCAAAATAAGTGAATTGTTCATTTTTTAAGGGATGTGTTGAAAATTTTTTCAATTTTATCCTTCATTAATTAAGTTTCTAAGGTTGAGTTTTGTATAAGAAATAAATAATGCATTAAATGAGTGTGTAGAGTTTGAAAAGGGTGAAAATGAAAAAACATAATTAAATTTTGTCTTTATTTTTTTTTGATATGTGTGAAATGACTCAATAATTCACTTTTTATGAAGCGAAGGAAATATTAATTTAATCCGGGTGGATTTTTTTAGTTCAAATCGGGCAGTGAATTTTTTTTGGAAAAATATGGGTAGTTGCACAAGATTATAACACGTGTCCCTCCGTTAGTATGAAGAGCAACAATATGCTGATTCTTGGACGGTAGAGTAACGGAGGGCATTTACATACCATAATCGATAGTTTGGGGGTAAATCTGTCCTTTTCCCCTTATATTTATTATGCAACTTGCCTAGTGTCAAACAGGTCAATATTTAGTTTTAGGGTAACTTGTAAAATTAATAAATAAACTAATCAATAACTTTGATAATTTTTTAAATTTGAATCATGATATATGAATTCTTTTTTAATTAATATTTCATCGTTACAAAAGAGAGAGTCACGTTTTTTGAGATTCAAATTAAACATCTCAATTTGAAAGAACAATAAATATTACAAGCAAGGGCAGAGCCATATTGAATTCACGTGATATATACAAAAAATTTATAGTTATCTTGCGTATTCTCATGAATCTCCTTATTAGAATTTCTTACCGCCATTAAATCCAAGATTATAACTACTATTACTTTTGTAAATAATTTCAAGGATAGCACTTACTTCATATGTTTAGTTTTACTTCTCAGTATTTCACTTATCGAGGTCAAATTACATGAACTTTGATTAACATTTTAAGATGTATTTTTTCATTAGATTGATATAAGAAAAATTGCAACTTATAGCATTTTTTGTATAATTTTTAACACCCTAAAAAGTACATACCAAAAATAACTATCAAAATCGCGAAATAGTGACTACTAAAAGTGAACAGATGGAGTACTTATTATCAAGTTCAACACATCCATACATATACATAAAATGTTTATCTGTAAGATTAGTTTTATTAACACCCTAAAAAATACATACCAAAAATAACTATCAAAATATGACACTTTATGAGTGTTTCTCTGCAAATTGATAAATCAAAGCAAGTGCATTACTAGTAACTTG
The DNA here is from genome assembly GCA_026153255.1 of Solanum medicagineum. Lineage (NCBI taxonomy): Eukaryota > Viridiplantae > Streptophyta > Magnoliopsida > Solanales > Solanaceae > Solanum > Solanum medicagineum. The sequence continues at coordinate 2,233,824 of JAPFFP010000103.1, forward strand.
TGAAGCAACAAAAACCCTAACCCTAATAGACTCTTTAATTATTCCATCCATAGAAGGATTATTAAACATATCAAGACAAGTATTTTCATCAGTAAGTGCAGCACTAATCCATGTTTGAACATTATTAACATGCCAAGTAAATTCATCTCTTCTTGATGCTAAATTACCACTTTGCCCTAGCTCGGGGATAGATCGATTAAGCTGATAAACGCTGTCATTCATGTTGAATGAACAATCTTTCGCGGCTTGTAATTCTCTTGGATTCAATCCCCTCATTCTTGTGAGCTTTGAGATGTATGTTGAAGCAATTTTAGCTTTCGATAGACTCACAGATAACGCGGCATGAGCAAGTTGTTGCTCGTTTAGTTGAATGGTGTTTGCGTAGGCAGAGAGAGATTGCACACATATTGTAGGGTATAAAGTTGTTTTGCATGCGATTATGATGAAATTCGTGGTGTTTGAATTAGCTTGAGAGGTGACAGACTCAGTAGTGATCGCGAAAATACAATGGAAGGACAAGAAGATTAGTAAGAAGTTAAGAATAAGGTTGGGCATTTTTTTTTTGTTGGAATTTTGAAATGAGTTTACTCAAGTGGAGTGTGCAAGATCCTATTCCTAGGGGAAGCTTTATATAGAGTTGATGAAAAAAGTTGGGTAGCTAGGGTTTTATCACGTAATACAAATTGACATTATATTATGAAGAATTAATTACTCCTACTGAAATCTTTAATCTTGTGGTCAGCTTTAAATATGTCACGTGGAAAGTTAAAATTAAAATAATACTACCAAAAATGAAAATAGGTGATTCTTTTTAAATGAACTAAAAAGAAAAAGGTATTATTCTTTTTAAATAGAAGGAGTAACACATTTTCGTTAGTGCCTAGTGGAGCAGCCATAATTATCGATTTTTTTTTTCGAAATTTCCCCTTCATTGAAATATCGTATTTGTGTAAATAGATCAAACTAGAAATTTAAGGTTAAATTTGAATGCATTTATTATAGGACCCATTCTCAACGTAGCGTTTTTAATAGAATTTTCTTTTTGTTTCATTCTCATAGAGCTTAAATTAGAGATCGATAATTACGAATAGAAGAATCCAAAATCATCATGACCATTTAAGTTTGACATTTAAATTATCATTCCTTTTGATTCTTGAGTTTTTATAATTTAATCCAACTAGAATATAACATTTTTATATTCAATTGTAGATGTGGAGGAAGCTTCACAAAATTTTTTATTTTCAAACTTATCAACAATTAATATTTAGATAGGCATGTAACAAAGTTTAACGTAACGTAAATTCAATCTATCACAGAGCAGAGAGAACCGACATTTTTAATATATTATTTGAGAAAATATTTTCGTTCGAACTATCAAGGGTTATAATAAAATATAATAAATATTCGATTGGATATTATGAAGAGTCTATTTTGGGGTCGAGCTTTGAAACTATAATTCTTACTTTATTCACTTGTAAATCTTCCAAATTACTAATGAATTATAAACCAGTATAACATTTAAATAAACATGTATTAAATTGATCTTGCACTATTATTTCATATTTAATGATAATATAGACTATAATCAGAAAATAGTCTTAATCTAACGTATTTTTCTGTGTAAAAGGAACCAAAAACACTCATTTTAATAAATCAAAAGGTTAAATATATTTAAATTAAAAGTCTATCAAATAAATAAAAGACAGAAAATGTTTAGCGTTCCTATTTTAATTAAGGTCTGTGCCTCGTGTTTTGAAATCCAACTGTGACACTAATCTTAAGAAACAGCTAATTGTTAATCAATTTCAAGTATTATAACTTTTATTTTTGTTACACTGGCTAATTAATCATAGAGAAAGCTAGATAAATAAAGCGGCGCGGGTACGAAGAGGGTTTATACTGTATGAGTTGAAGTAAGTTTAAAATTATATGGAGTGGGGCGGATATAGGGTGGGTCGAAGTACCTATTTTTAAACCTAATACGAGGCAAGGTGGGTTATGGGTTTAAAAAATTAAATAGGAATTTGAAAAAAAATAAATTATACATTGATTTTCAATTTTATTTTTTCCTAAAATTTGAACTAAACATGTCCAGTAAATTATTAGTTATTAAAATATTAATTAAAAATTTTTAATTAACGATTAAGAAACAGTTGTTGAAATGTTAATTAAATATCGTTAATTACTGAATTTTTTTTAAAAAAAATGAACTTTTATTTCATATTAAATTCAATTAAAAAATAAATAAAATTTAAAAATTTAAGCAGGACAGGTTAATTTATACAGGACGAGTCTATGTAGAGTAGAGGCAGAGCGGGATGGATTGAAAATAAAAAAAAAACATTATGGGAGGCAGAGTGGGACGGGGTGGGATGATTTAAAAAAATTATAAACTGAACTCAAATCGTCTTGCACCCACCCCATTGCCACCCGATATAAAAGGAGAAACTTCATCGAATAAAAATTATCTAGAAGCTTCTAACCTCACTAATTTAGCTCATATCACTAACTAACTGAATATAATGGTAAATGTAAACAGTAACTCTCATTATAATAGTGGAGTAAAAACTAATGCAATGTAACAGTAAAAAATTTGTAACCAGTGTTTATAACTAATTCTAACTAATACTTTTAACAATTTTCGTGAATAAATATTGTATAAAATAATTTTTATTGAAGTTTAGATATAAAATTTTCTTGTGTGAGTTTAAATTTAATTAATCGAATTTCAATGTGTACTTTTTTTTCTCTTTGCTTGCAAAAGAGAAAGGGGTTATGAGATCAATTTTATGTGTGTTAGCCATCATCAAATTTAACAGATCACTAAAATAAAGTGATTAATTTCACATTAAATCATTCAATTTTTTATTTATTATAATAAAAATTAATAATTTAAAATATTTAAAATACGTATAACAATTATAATCGATAAGAATTATTTTACTTTTAAAATTTAAAATGAGCTAAAAAAATTAAGATGACGAAAGTAGATATTAAAAAAAACCAAATATAATTGCCAATGGGGTTGGACGTGGACGTTCACGTTATTTGATAAGTTCAAAATTCATTAATTTCTAATTTTATTTTATCTCTATATAAAATTGATAATAATATTAATCTTGAGTTTCTCTATCAATAAAATATAAGTAACATAGTCTAATACATGTTTTTTGGTTGACCCAGTCAATTGTGAGAAGCTTCCAAGAATTTAGGTATCAATCACTTGGTCAAACAAAATAAAATCAATTCAATTTTAATTACTTTATAAGTATTTTCTTTATATTATATGTTTAAGTTTTGGACAAAATTATTCTGCATATACTAGTTGTATATAGTTATGGAGATTCTAATATCAAATCATAAAAATATACGTAAATTGATCTGAATATTATCTATTATTAAAAGGAAAAATTACACAATTATTTAATGGATTAAGTATATTAACAAATCTTACAATATATATGAACTATAAATTAAATATATACGACTTCACTTATATATATTATATGTATATATATTTTTAATGAATGAATGGCTAATTAAATTAATTTCTCCTTTATAAGTTGAGACCGTTAGGTTGTGAAGACTTGAAATAATTGCAAGTCTCCAGGAAAAACAACAAATAAAAGCAAAAATAATTTCCTTTCACTTTCTTAGATATTGCCTTATTATAATGAGTATATTACTTTTCAAATCATCTTGTCATACCATTCACACCATCAAAGATATCCGTGAAATGATAAATATTATTTCATGACTAATTAGAGAGTTTCAAAGTCAAGTTTTGATCACATAATTATTTTTTATAAGAAGTGATTAATTACTTATTAATATGAGTTTTTTATTTTTATGCATAATTAAATTAATCAAATTCTAAAATAAATATCGAACATCAGTAAGATGAAGAAAATATCATGCCATCTAGTTGACCAAGTCCTCTACCTAATTGTTTCCTTCTTTAACACTTCACAACTACATTTCAATGTTCAACCATCAGTCCATAATAATTTGTTTGAAAATTCTAGTAGTTATATAAGTTTTTTTCCTTGCTATCAAAGGATGTGGTGTAACGGATGGAGCTGCTTCTTTCTTAATTAAAGGTTTTAGGTTTGAGCTCTCGGAATGTGAAATCTTGGTATGGAGTGTTTTCCCCTAATGGAGCCCTACGTGATATGAATCCAAATATAGTCAAGCTCCAACATAGTAGGATACCGAATGAAAAACTAAAAAAAAAGTCATTCTCTTGTAATAATGAAACTATACTATATAAATTTGATATTAATTAAATTATTGAGTATTGAATATCAAATAAATAGGTGAGAATTCTTTAATTCTAGATTATCCTTCCAAAAAAAAAACATAAGGATAAAAGCAAGTAGAACAAGACATCTAGAAAGTTTATATGAAGACCATGGCAATTATTTTAATGTATTTTTTATATAGTTAATTTCATTTGGCCATGACTTTCCACATGTATGAACAAGTGAACATTTCCCTATTATTGTAGATCAATTTTATTTGTTTTTGTTTTTTTATGAATCAGACCAACTTTAGTGGATCGTGACAATAAAATCATTTTACCATTTATAATATCTCATCACGTATTTAAGTCATCTATAAAAAGTCAAGACTTAGCATCATATGGAGATCAAATACTTGTCCACATTAAATTGTCTTTTTTTTTTTTGACTTTTTTCATTTCTTAAATTTTGTTTAATAAATAGGTAAATTAATTTCTTTTTTCTTCTATAGTGAATATGTAGAAGCAGTATGGTGATTTATTTATTTTTTTTAAAAAAACATAACAAATCAGCAAAAAGGATTGTTTATTTTATTATTTTTTTTAATGAAAAGTCTACTTGAGTTTTCATAAATAAAGTTGAACCCATCCATTTACTATTGGCCAAAATGCACGTAGAAGACCGGAGACTTTGCATTAAAGTTAGAATTTGGTACCTCATATACGATACTCGCTTTGAAACTCAACTAATTTGGCATATCATAATATACATAAATATTATTAATACTCAAATTAATAAAATTATAATTAAACAATATAAATTTAAAACAAAGAATCACATATAAAACAAATTCCATAATTTTAATAAAATTATATAATGACTTTATTGAAGCAGACACATCGACAAATTTAAAGACGTACCTGCTTCAGCTTATTCAAACAGTCTGTTATATACCCCCTCCGTCCAATTTTACTTGACCCCTATTGACTTGACACAAGGATTAAGAAGTAGTAAATAATGGGGTAATTTTACCACTTTGAATATAATAAATACGATCTCTTGAAAAATGCAATATATATAATTAATGATAAGGGTAAATTAGGAACTAACCGTAAAATTGTCTATTGATTTCATAAAGTGGACAAGTATTGTTGGACATTCCAAAATAGTATAGGGGCAAGTAAAGTTGGACGGAGGGAGTAATAAGAGAAAATGGGAAGTATATAATATTCTTTACATATAACGTGTATGTAAGTAATTGGACAATTATTTTGACAAGTAAAAGAAATCCAAACCAACCACTCCTATATAAGTGTTGCAATCAACATTTCCATCATAAGAACACAAGAACAACAATAAGAAGAAAACAAGTTATTATATTTAAAAAAAAAAATCAAGGATGTTTTCTTCAAAAATGTTTTTGCTAATTTCGATGGCATTGACGGCCGCGATAATTGGGGCTGATGCCCAAACGCCGCCGTCGTGTGCCTCAAAATTAGTGCCATGTGCACCTTACCTTAACTCTTCAAGCCCCCCGGCGGAGTGTTGCAATCCTCTGAGAGAAGCAATAACAACGGAGTTAGATTGTTTGTGTAAATTGTACGAGAATCCAACGTTGTTGCCTTCATTGGGTATTAATATTACTCAAGCACTTGCACTTCCTAAGGCTTGTAATATTAATGGTGATATTACTGCTTGTGGTAAAGGTATGTAGTATTTGCTTTTCACTTTTAACTAAATCATACTGTTAGAAATTTTGAGTTTGAATCTTTAAAACAGATAAATATTGTACGTGATAAGATGTGAATTTGAATTAATTGATTGGCTGGTTGGGTTAGTAGTGTGGCTTCTTGTTGATCTAGTGGCATATATGACCCTTTGCTCCTCGATGAAACTTAGATGATTCATCTTCTGGTATCGTAAGTGTTTTCTCATAGTATTGTCCATAAATTTGATCAGTTACTCTTTGTTAAAACTTCAGTAGAGATTTTAGATTTGAATTTTGGAATGACAAAAAAATATCTTGATTAATTTTTGTAAAGGTAGAATTTTCATTTTAACTCGATTGATATTTCAGATTTTTTTTTTAATCGATGTCAACTTGCCGCCCTAGGGGTGTGGCGGGATGGAGAGTGTGTATATATTGAAATGAATTTGAATTAGTCAGTTTAGTAATATTTCAAATTTTAGACGATTATATAAAAAAAGTGGCCTTTCCTCCTAGTGGTTCTTCAATCTCATGAATCAATGGTCACTCATTTGTGCCTACGAGGGTTGTGTCGAGATCAATAGTGTTTTTATATATATTTGAAGTATATATAAATTCAAAATTTAGTGCTCACAATTAGTTTTTTTTTTAGTCAAATCGAAAAATGTGTGATTAAAAAATATTAAAAAATTATATTCATCCTATCATGATCATTGTACCTTTTTATTAATGTTTTGATTATTATTATTTTTGTTTATAGGTGGTGCTCCTGGTCCAAGTTCTCAAGGCTTGCCTCCCCCAGGTAAATGGAAATTAATTTTTAAAATTTTCTTTTTGTTACCAATAACAAATATTAATTATTAATTAAATATCCCAAATAAGACACATATATACCAAACTTTTATTTCTTATTTATTTATTGATAAAATGAAACATTGCCCCTTGATAAAGAAGAAGTTATAATTGTCCAAGTCAATGCTTCAAAATTGGACTATTAATTTGGTCTTTGTTTCAATTAAATATATTTTGGGGCCCAAATATTGAAAATGACATAATAGCTTTGTTCAATTACTTGTTAAACTTTTCAATAATGTTTTACTAATAATAGTCAGTCATGATAAAATGATATATGTGCGTGCG